>OZ026518.1:95995916-96085029 GCA_964019695.1 Loripinus fragilis
TGGCGTTTCGGGCTAAGGCTAGTAGGAACAGAGGTTATTGCAACCCGGTTAAGACTGGTACATGTACTAACTGAGCCAGCATATAATTATGATGTTGGTACGTTTAGCAAGGTCAATCAACGAAGGCTCAGACAAAGCTAGAGCCTTCCATTCTGTCTCTCGTATACTCAAAGAATGTATGTGGACGAACACCCAGACTGACAATTAGACCAGTTGACCCACTTGATACACTGCAGAGAACCGCGAGATTTTAGAATATTAGAAAATTGCGGATTCTTGTCAAAACCCCTCGATACAAGTAAGACTTTCTTTGTTAGTTCCGTTAATACTGTTCAGATTGGCATGGGATTTGAAGCAGATACCCCAGAAAATGAAAGTAGCACGTCCATCTTTAGCGATTTTCAGACAAGGCGGGTTTTTTTCCGGGGTATCTACTCCAAACCCCATGTCAATCTGACCAGTATTAACGGAATAATCAAAGAAAGTCTTACCTGAATAGACAGGATTTTTCAATTGTATCCACCATTGTTGTTGTTTTGAAGTCACGTGATTCTCCACCGTGTTGATAGCTGTGCATGTATTGCATGTTTAAAGAAGGACTTTACAAAGGTGCGAGCAGAACCAATTCTCATGAAATGGTACTCTTATAATTCTCTTGCGAGTAGCCTTGCGATATTTAGTGGGGAACTTAACAGTGTACTCAGTAACTCCAACCTTTCATAAAAAAAGAACTACATGTAGCAGAGTGTGTGACTAAATCAACCACCTGGTGCAACTAAGTTAGCCTCCATCGATTCTCTACACATAAAAACAGGTTGGGAAACACTGGGATCAAGAAGAAAAACTCATAAGCTAACAATGTTTTATAAAATGAAAATGGATTTGCCCTGATTATCTTGCGTCTCTTGTGCCTGCTACTGTTGGTAGTGCGTCAAAATACCCCTTGCGTAACTCTTCAGATCCACAAACATTACATACGAATTCTAGTCTTTACTATACATCTTTCTTGCCTTCTGCTGTCCGTGATTGGAATGAACTTCCAGAGCAAACTCGCAATTCTCCAAGCCTTCACATCTTCAAAAACAGACTGAAATCCAACTTGATTACACCACCCCGATACTATAACACAGGTAAAATTCTTCGTCAAATATATCATGCTAGACTAAGAACGGCATGCAGTCCTCTCCGTCAACACCTGCATTCAATAATATAGCATCTTCACCAGCGAAGGTTTCGTCGTATCTACCTTTCGACAAGATAGCGAATCGCAACCCTTGGTATGACAAGATGATAATATAGTTGATACTCCCTATTGTACATGTGGTGATAAAGAAGATACTCATCATTTCTTATTCTTATGTCATCAGTTCACAGACATAAGACAAGATTTAATAAACTCAGTGTCAGATATCTGTCCCTCTAATGTTAACAACACCATAATCTCCTGATTCTAATGGTCAGAATTGGCAGGTGTGTTTTTTGAGCGGATGATCATCTACAAAAAAGCTAAAACTTGATTGATGTTAAGAAAGTTAAGAAAAGGCCACTAGGGGTGTGGCTTATTGTAGCTAAGGAACTTGTTAAAATCTACTATGAAACCGCTGCTGGAGCAGCCTCAGAATAATGTAGCAGAAATGATCATTAGGTGACATTCCGCAAAAAATAGCTAAAGGTGATAGGTCAAAAAGCATGACACCAGAGGGGTGCCAGATTCCCTGATGTCTCTGAAACCAATAGTCAGAATTGTAAACAATTGGGCAAAAATGTCAGTAGGTGACCATGGTGATCTCTGCACAGAATAGCTAAAACAAATATGATGCATCAAAAAGACATGGCCGACAGGGGGCATGGCTGTTTTCCCTTTATTTACCTCTTTAGGAAACTTTAAACTTATAAATCACTGTTTGTAGGTCAGTTGTACAAAGATTAATCACTCGCGCGCTCGTAATTTGATCTTCTTTACAGCTGACCTCCACACAGTGAATTATTACTCAACAATTCACTGCTAGAGATGATCTATTTTTTGAATAATTCACAGTTTCAATTTCGTCATGGCGTTAGACGGTGTATCGTCGTTTTTTACGCTTGAAAGACGTTACAAATGCGATACAGCCCAAATATTGGCGGAAATTATTCAGTGCAATGACGGAAAGTTGGAACAAGCTGGAGACTTCAAATGTATTTTCGACGTTCACCGTGTGTTAGAATCGAAATAGACCAGCTCTAGTGCGTGAATTTTTTTAGTTTTAATTCACTGTTGGTCAGTCAGTTGTATGAAGATAAATCACTCGCGCTGCGCGCTCGTGATTTGGTCTTCTTTACAACTGACCTCCAAACAGTGAATTATTACACAACAATTTTCTGCTAGAGCTAATCTATTTCTTAAAATATACCGTAGATAACATTTGAATATCTCGTTTAGTGCAAACTACATCGAAGAGATTTATGTTACAAATGTATTAGCCATTCACTGCATATTTCGACCTTCAAGGCTCTTCAATGACTCTTCTGATTTCCTTGGAGACTTCCGCCATTTCTTGTGCTTGGAATCCGTTTAAAATCCAAAGACAATGTAGGTACATTACGAATTCTTAACAAACGGGTCTCGACGTAAGAAACACATATTTTGTTGCATGCAAACAAAAACATTTTGATCAACGTCTTTATTACCTGCATTCTGAAAAATATAGCTTCCTACACTTTGCATGTAAAATATCAATGTTCTAGCTAGTCGCTGTAGCTGAGGTGTCTGTAATTATCTAACATTGTCTCCCCCTAACAGAGGCTTTATCGCATCGAGGCCTAAATATTCACCACCATAAGAAAATATTGGCTGCATGTTGCAGACGAGATTTTGGTACAGTAAAATATCAGATCAGCATGCGCATCAGTGCATTCTGGTGAGCATTATGCCAATGAGTTTTCGCTGCATTGAAAGTATAAAATGAATTTACACCATTAACAAAATTAAATAATATTAGCTTCATGTAGCTGAGCGGGATAACCTTACACGCGCCTTGTCGCAAACCCGCCAACATAAAATATATTTTCGCGCCACATATCTGAAATATATTTGTAGCCACTCTGATCTCATCGCTGCAAAAACTGAGATAAAAAATAAAGGGAAATAATTGACTGATGGTATATTAATTGTTACAAATTGAGGAGTACTACATTACTTTTTACAAGTCAATGTACATTGTACTGTAGCTGAACAGTAAAGAAAAGTGTACCAATAAATACCAAAGCACGAAAACCTAGGCTTCCTGAAGAGAAGCGTACAAATTTCATAGAAAACCTTAATCGTATAAAAATACAAAGTCTTTTAGCAAATATTACACAACGAGCCAAACCACTGATTCACTTAGTTAAGAAAAAGTAAACGTATTATGCAACAAATTTTCTGAAATTTTAACGAAGCAGCTAATTCTTGTAATAATTATAACAATGGCAGTAATACAGCAAACAACAACAAAAAAACATGGTTCGGACACCAGTGTGCTAAGTCACGTAAAACATATCATCGCGCAAAGAAAATGCATGCTTAACACCCAAGCTCTGCGTCTAAGGCTTCAGTGGTGTCCGCAAGCAAAATGTACAAAAAAAACTTAATTATTTCATTCGTAAACACAAAAAAGACACACAGAATAAATTAAGGAAGTTGAAATCTAAGTAAATAAGGGTGCAAAGATCAGGAATCGATACAATTAAGTACTAAATCTCCTTAACAGTTTTGGAAACTATTAGATAACCTCCAAAGCAAAAAGGAAAATAAGGATATCAGTACAAAATATTTATAAAATTTTTTCAAGGACATCAATAGTGCCAATGATAGTCATGATCCTGAAAGTGAAAACTTGAATTTTTCAATTGACAATGACGATGAAATTTTAAACGGTCATATTTCAGACAATGAAATTTTGAAATGCATTAATAACTTAAAAACAATAAAGCATGTTCAAATGATGGTATAATAAATGAATATATAAAAGCAACTGCACATGAAATAATGCCACTATATGTTGCATTTTCAACTTGATTTTCAACTCAGGAGTGTTGCTTGAAGGGGCAAAACGGCCTATATACAAAAACAAGGGTGATGCAAAAAGTCCAGAAAATTACAGGCCAATAACGATTTTGAGCTGCTTTGGTAAATTGTTTACCTCCGTACTTAACGCTCGTCTTAATAAACTTCTTGATGCACACACTATACTTGAGGAAAATCAGGCTGGTTTCCGCGCAGGCTACTCAACAATGGATCGTATTTTTGTTTGCATGCATTAACAGAAATTGCAAAAACCCAGAAAAAGAAATTGTTCTACTCGTTTATTGATTTTAGCAAATCATTTGATTCTGTATGGCGAGTTGGGCTATGGAAGAAACTATTAGCCAGTAATATTAACGGAAAATGCTTCCAGATTATTTTTAACATGTACAAGGGAATTAAATCATGTGTCTCATATAATGGAGAGCAATCTTCTTTCTTCTCAAGTTTTCGAGGCGTAAGACAAGACGAAAATTTATCCCCTGTATTATTTGCCTTATTTTTAAACAACTTGAAATCTTTCCTATGCAACAAAAGTTGCAATGGTGTTAACTTTGAGTTCCGATATATTGATATAACATTGTATTTGAAACTGCTTGTGCTGCTTTTTGCCGACGATACAGTTGTTTTTGGTACAGATGAGAAGGAATTTCAAAATAATTTAGACATGTTCTATAAATCCTCAGAATTATGGCACTTATCTGTTAATTTTGATAAATCTAAAATTATGATCTTTGGTACTCGACAAGACCAGCGTTTTAATTTTAATCTAGGTGGTCACAAAATTGACATCTGTACTGACTTTAAATAACTTGGTGTTATTTTTAGCAGAAATACGCACTTCCACCAAACAAAGAAACATAATGTTGAGCAAGCTAGGAAGGCAATGCATGTACTTTTCAAACGAATTCCTAATCTTGATATTCCAATTGATTTGCGGTTGTATTTATTTGACCATGATATTTTACCTATAGCATTATATAGTTGTGAAATATGGAGCTTTGAAAATAGCCAAATTATTGAAAATTTACATAATGATTTCCTTAGACAGATTATTTACTTGAAGCCAAAGTACCCCTATATATATGTTACATGCAGAATTGGGACGACATCCTATACAAATTAATATAAAGTCAAGAATGACAGGTTTCTGGTTATCAATTGTCAATGGAAAAGAATCCAAATTATCAAAATCACTGTACTCAATAATGCTTAAAGAACACGAAAAGGGTTCTTATAATTTTAAATGGATCCTCTGTATTAATGACATACTTGTTGCTGTTGGCCGATCTGATCTTTTTAAAACTGAGCCAGCCAATAACCCAAATTCTGTGAAAATGGATATTTCTCGAACATTGTCAGATTTGTATATCCAAGAATGGAATGAGAAAGCTAACGTTTCATCAAAAGGAAAACAATATCTTTTATTTACAGACGATCTCAATTTCGAAAAATATTTGATTAATGTTTCAAAATTTTATTATTTTAAAATTATCTAATATAGGACTGGTAACCATCGGCTTCCAGTTGAGACAAGACGATGGGATGATATACCATTAAATGAGTGAAAATGTAAAATTTGCACTAAAGACGACTTTGGTGATGAGTATCATTATTTGTTTACTTGTGACTTTTTTAAAAGTGACAGAAAATTGTTTTTGAAACCGTATTTTTATGTTCAGCCAAATATACGCAAGTTTAGGGAGCAACCAATGAAGCAACGCTCATTAAATTATCAAAATTTGTTGCAATTATTATGGAAAAGTTTTCTGTGTAGATCGTTTTTTTCCAAATGATTGAAATAATTTATGTTCCAATCTATATGAAGATAAACCATATATTCTTTGTAATTTAAGGTCAATTTCCTGTCACGGACTATATTCCCAATACAATAATATTGCATTTCATAGTACACTGTATTTATGTATTATGTATATTTTACTGCATAACATGTTTGTGTTTATCTCTTACGCCACCTGTGAGTGGCCTGAGATGCATAGTTTTCAATAAAGTTATGTTCTGTTCTGTTCTGATAATTTTACTCGCGCCTTGTTGCAAACCTGCAAACACAGATTACAGATTTTCGCGCGACGAAGTTCAATTTCGTATCCATTCTGATCTCATCGCTGCAAAAACTGAGATGCAAAAAGCACTTTTGTGAAATAAAGGGAAAGAATTTAGTGATGGCATATTAATCGTTACAAATTGAGTACATTACTTTTTCTGTACCAAAGTGAGAGAGAATAACAATAGTATCATTACAGGTGAATGGGTTCTGTTGTGTGGTGCAGCTGTTTTCTTCGCATCTCATGGTATCCTAACAGATTAAACGAGCATGTTTTGTCGATCTAAAAGATCCTGAAACTAGCGAAAAGAAACTTGCAATAAATAATCAATCGACTTCTATGCAAGACATGTGTATGTCTTAATCGGACTGCGCTTACGCACAGGCCAGTTTGGCAATCGTTTGGATTTTATACGTTTACATAGACGTTACTTAGGAGTTTTTTCTTGGCTTTTTGGAAGGCAAAACTTATAATCATGTTGGACAAGAAATATTAGGTGAATGAGTGCAAAATCTGTAGAGTATAGCTCAACGTATCTTTTAGGCCATGAGCTACAAAGAGTGTTGCTCCCCCAGGGGAGACTATGTTTTTCTTAAAGCTTAAGATCTAACAAGCTTTTTGCAACATGTTGACTATCTGACAGTGGGGGCGTTTGA
Source organism: Loripinus fragilis (assembly GCA_964019695.1). Classification (NCBI taxonomy): domain Eukaryota; kingdom Metazoa; phylum Mollusca; class Bivalvia; order Lucinida; family Lucinidae; genus Loripinus; species Loripinus fragilis. The sequence continues at coordinate 96,002,684 of OZ026518.1, forward strand.
GTGCTACAGCGTGTTAATAAAAGTTACCCCTCATTTTTTTTGAAAAAAAAAATATATAAAATTAAGGCTATTAAGGTGGTACTTGTTCTATTTAAATTGGCTAAACATTCATGTAATATGTAAGAACAGTTAATTGTCTGCAGATACTGATGTTTGTTAGAATAATTTAGGCCCAGTATGATGTCATTTACGTTACATTTTAAACTACACCCTATATAATCATTGATATTTTGTTATATAGTTTCTTTTAAAAATCTTTTACATAGATATTTTAGATTGAAATAACATGTCTCTAAACGACAATTAACTGACCATTTTAAAACTGCAAACAGCTTGCGTCTATCACTTAAACTCCAGGAGTAATAAGCTGTTGAATATGGCAACCCCTAAGAAAACGTTATGTACAGTAAGAACCTTTTCATTTAAAAACAAAGCATGTACTCATATCTGTAAGCTTTTAAACACCATATATAAGCACTAGAGATAAGCAAGAATGAAAAGGGGATATTAAACAATGTTTCTGGTGTTAAGTTTCAGTTTTTCGTTTGTTTGGCAATACATAACGTATGTTAAAAGTTTACTGCTTCGTATATATTGCTTAATTCCCTAAATGATACATCAAAGGGTATTTTATTTCATTTCAGAACTGATTTTTGTGTTAAATAGACATAAAGATACTATTTTGTCCACAATAGAATTTTTCGGTTTTTATTAAGAGACTATGTCAAATTGTCAAAGCATAATTACTATTGTGAAATAGTTTATTTAAGAACTTTTTTGAATAATAAAAAAATGTCGATTTGGCCGAAGTTATAGGTTTTAAATCTCATTACCAAGACAATTTTTTTCTCAAGTACCAGCTGAAAAAGGAAAAGTTCCCATGTTCTGTCAAAATTGTTAAAGGGGCATATAATACCATATAAATATATATCATAAGGTACTATGCATGTCTAAAATGCTGTGAAAGACAGTATTAAATCATAAGGTACTATGTATGTCTAAAATGCTGTGAAAGACAGCATTAAATCGAGTCTGAAATGCTTGTGTATGGTGGATTTAGTTTTTTGTATTACTTATCTGAAGAACAATAAGTTTAATCCAGTCATTTATTTAACAGCAACCAATATAGTTTAGCTTACCCAGTCAACTGCTGCTCAAATTATACAAAATAGTCAGTAACAAAATACACGCTGGTATTCCTTGTATATTTTGGTTCATCGACTTTAACAAAAACTTGTTTTTACTAAATGTTGTATGGTAAGTTGTAGCATACCAAACAGTTGTGCTATTACAACCCAGATAGAATTAAGTATTTGTAACCTGTTAGAGCAAAAACAATATATGTTACATAGATACTATGCATTACAATTGTATGTAATCACATACTGTTTGAAGAGACTGTCTCCAAATCAATTTTTATACTGACATTGTTGTATTTGCGTATACATATGTTGATGCATTACTTTACTTTGGGCTTTAACATAGACATTAAGTTTATCTTCAGCATAACTTTCATTGTTTAATGGATGTTACTGATAATTAACCAACATAGTTCTTCTAATCATTTGATTATTATATAAATAAGCAATGTAAATTTTATAAGTCAATGGTTTATTTAGAACAAATTTTTCTGTGAAATGGATAAAGTAAGTCATAATGGTGGAGTTAACATGACAGTAATCACAAGTGATATGATCATATTCAAGAAAACTAGTAAATTGCTACTTACGATACAAATTTTAGTCTTTAGGACTTCATTTGCCAGAATAAGGCCAGGCCGAATTTGACATTCAAGGTGATGTAAAAATATTTCACAATATTCTTTTAGATGGGTGGATGGAAAAGTAAAATATTTAAAGTAAAAAGTGCAGTCATGAAATCTTGCTTACATGTATTGGTAGTTTTAGCAATTAATGCTAAAATTGCTGATGCTAATTTCCACTATAGCGAGTGTGACATGACCTAATTAAAGCAAAGCATTATATGGATATTATCAATAAGAATGAGTTGCAAACACACCAGGCAATGTATTCAAGACATATGCAAAAAGTCAACTGTTCTTACAAAAAAGTATAGGGAGAACAATCTACTCAGTATAAACATTGTTATCGATGATAAGACTTACATACAATGTGAACAAAGTATACATGTACATAGGTTTGGTGGTAAGTATCTATGTACATGTATTCCTAATAACCATGGGTCTTTTAATTTAATCATCTCCAAGCAAATTATTTTTCTTCCACATTTAAAGGGATACCATAAAATTCAGATATTGACAGCAATGTAACTTTAAAGACTCTATTTTCATTTATGCTACATGTGTGTAATATAGTATACCAAATATTGAAACCTTATATCAGTTTTTTATGACAGTATTGCCTACAGATGAAAAAATAAATGTTGATCTCATTTAGTGTAATTTATAAAGCGCTCAAATGAAAATATGACCAGCACGTGGGATTTTGGTGCGTATCACATGTTAGCAAATATCTTGAATCCATTCATTGCTCATGCTGATGCAATCGAGCTAGCCATATTAATTCTGGTCTGAGGCTGCATCTATGTATTCATACTTTGTGAATGCAGATGGCAAAAGCTCTGGTGAGTCTGCACATTTACAAGACTTGCCTGAGCCCTCATTTCTTGACACTGCAATGAGTACTAGTATCAAATCAAATGTGATGGCTCATTTGATTTATTCATTGTTATTAGTTATACTCTATTTAGCTTGATTTGAAATATCCAAAAGATTAATATGATGCAACTTTATAGCAATGATCGTGTTCCCATGTGGCATGCTTAGTACCAAATTTACTATTAAACAAAATTACACTGTTAAACTAAGTCTTAAATATTGACAGAAATAATTCAAATAAAACATCCCAATGAACTGTTGAAGTCCTTTCATTTAGTCATGCCTAAAATACAATACTATCAATGCAAGGGATCTTTTTTAAGCATTAACTTATCTCTTTTAAATATATGACTAAATTGAACACTTTGAACTAATGCTGCCTTAGCTAGCTGTATATATGCTTCACAAAATTGCAGAAACAGACAAAACAGATGTTAAATTGATAAGTGTAGAAATCTCCTTAACACTTTCGCTGCCAAGCACCTAAAAACCAATACCTCAGTGTCATGCATGTTTCAAGGACTCCTGAATATTGAGAGTTTATGGGTTCCACACAGAGTATCTCCAGAACCATGTAACCTATTGCTGTGAAACTCTCACAGAATGTTGCTAATATATAAAACTTTTATTTGGGCCAATAATAAAAAAAGATAGTCACGTGACCTTTGGCGGCCATTTTGGGAGCCATATTGAAAACATGAAAAATGCCTATAAACAACTATTTTATGCAAAAAAAATAGATAAAACATCCATCTACATCAAATATCAAACATCAGGATGTATTCTGATATATTGTTTCATAAGAAATAAATCAAAATATATCAGTTGAAGGGCTCAATGCATCCTGTATATCATCCCCATGCACATGCTTTCGATATTTTTGATTTCCGCGAAATCTAATGACATAACAAAAAAGTTTGTAAAGTACATTCTTGTACAGAACTATATCTCCATATACGATATTATTATGTTCCCTGAACATTTTGAAATAAAGAGCAAAGAATTGCGTTCCTTATAACGGTTAAAACAGCTATCAATTGTGCCTTTAAATTTCGAGTGTAGTCGCATTTTGGCAGTGAACGGTTAATTCGACTACAGTTGCGTTTGGCATTGATAGTGTTAAATGTTCTTGTTATGCATGTTACCAAGATTATTTTTTTCTTTCGTTACCAAACAAGACATGCTGATTACTACCATATAGGTATAATAACCATGGGGACAGGCATGTTGGGTACCATATTTGGAATAAAAATTGTAATGGTTAGAAAGAACTCCAGTTTTCATTGAAAGGATCAGGGATAAAACCTAAATAAATTCTGCATTTCTCAATGTTAACCATGCCGGAAATGTCTTAAAATTTTACAAATTGTGAGCTAGCTTGCGTCCTTAGTTGTTTTCATTATAACAGTTGTTGCAATCAAAAGCCAATAAGCTATATATGTTTTTGGTTGGCTCACACTTTTGCTAATGGATCTTACTAAGCTACTACATGTTTAAAATCCTGTTTCGTCTAAACTGAACTGTAGACAGTATGGGAAAATGTATTGTATATATCATTTCGTGTATTAAATTAAATTAACACATACAAGTGTCAGAGATAAATGCTATTATTCAAGCATTTAAGAAACATGATTTGATTATTAAAATAAGTAGTTTCTATAAGCCATGATTACATATTCGATAAAAAAAACCCTTCTAATTGAAAAAAAAGGTTTTATGTGCTTTGAGTTTAAGTTTCTTCCTTATCATCACCTGTGCTTTTGTCAGAGTTTAATTTCCCCTAAAATTTTAGTTAAGCAAAGACACTTTTCATTATTTCTCTCATTATTGAGCTCTAAAATGGCAGTTATTTACGCCCATTAGGAGTTTAAAATCATATAAAGCTTTTTTTTGCATTAAATAAATGTATTCAAAAGAAAGTAACGCATGTTACAGTAATAAAAGATACCTAAATGAGTTAAAGTTATACTGCTAGTCATTTACTTTCAATTACAAGATAAGATTGATTTGTAAGAATAAGGAATAATTTTGATATTTACACTAAAGGAGTTCCTATTATTTTAGGGTAACATAGTAAACTCTGTAATAGCAGGGTTACATCCCAACCTATGAAGAGCTAACATGCATTATTTTATGGCTTATATAATATGGTTTTAGAAAATCATAGTGTATAAAACTCTTCCTAGGGGGTATTTTGGCAGCACATGGTGTAGTGATTGCACAGGGCTAAATAGTAGTTTATTTGAAATAAAGAAACGTATATAACTGCAATATAGTATGCATATGTTGTTCTGACGCATACTGGCTATTTGCTGCGTTCAATTAAGTGCTTTTAAGACAATCAGCATGTCAACAAATAAAAATTATGTATAGCTATGTATTTGAACAATAGGATTTGGAGATGTTTTAGGGTAACGTAGTTAACATGGCTGTTACACGGTAACGCCCCCACTGCCAGATGGCCAAAATGTGTCCCTTTGCTTCTTATATAATATAGTTTTAGAAAATCATAGTGTACAAAATTTCCCCTGGGGGGTAGAGGTTCTATTAGCAGCTCATGGTCTATATCTGAAAGCAGTGGAATTTTTCGATACGTAGCTCCTGATAACTCGAAGTTCCCACAGAATATAAAACAAGTGCATGTTTCAAAGGTTTCATATTTTCTACATCTTCCTGAAATTGTAACTATAAACAGAATTACAATGAAACCTGGCTGAAACGGCCACTCAGAAATAGACAAAACATAGGTCTTAATGGCAAATGGTAGCTTAATAAAGGTCAAAAGTATTGCAGCATTCGTTAATACTTTCAACCTGCATTAGGCGAAATCGATTTTGAAAACAAATTTTGGTCTTCTTTTAAAGTGGCCGCATTAGACGGGTATTACAGTACACACACGATTCATTCTTGAAGAATATATGCGCAAGGTTGTTTTAAAAGATTTACTAACAAGCATGGTCTAACGTAAAATGAAATGTGTTAAGGAATGCAAAGGTCTCATGTCTAAATTATTTTGTTGACCATTTTTATCTTGCAGATGCAACTATCCAGTAGAGGCTACATTTCTTTATGTTATATAAATGTTGTGTGCGTGCGCCGCATTGAAAGCGCTTGTGGGAATGCGTGTATGGTAACTCATTTTTGTCGTCAGTAACAAACCTGCCCATGAGAATTAAGTACTTATTACATGAGTTACCAGAGAAGGCACATGTGATCCTGAGCAGCTGTGCAGTCTCGCCAGAACATTTGACTGCTTGTCGTCTAATCCCACTGATCGCACAGGCGTCAACGCCTTCTTTAACTCTTTGCACGCTGGGTAATTTTCATGCTTTTGTTGGCGACTGCTGGCATTTATTCAAAATTATTTTCCATCGGTCCTGATCTGGGTCCAAACTGTTTGCATAGGTTATCGCAGCCAAAGCGTACATGCATAACTATCTATGTGGACTAGGGTCGATATTTCTAGTAGGAAAAGGGTTAAGCGTATATGCAAAACTATCTATTGTGACTAGGGTCTAGATTTTGATGTTAAGCATCATCTACTACCATACTTTGGGCATGCAAGCAGTCTAGACGTTGGAGAAAATGCGTGACTGTACAAATTTGCATTAGCCATCGTTGTAATTCTTAAAATATATGAGTCTGACAATGAAGAAATTTGACCTTCTCATCATTTTGGTTCTTGAATGACATGTTTACTATGAGGAGCCAAACGAGATGAGGTCGTTACCTGTAAAGCCTGTCTCACACAGAACACACGGCTTATACGGTTTGCCATTCGTGTAAACCGTACATAAAACCGAGCCAACCTTGGCCTTATTCGAGTTACACTCGGGCCATCCGTGAAAGCCGTGTTTGATTTTTAAAACTTTTAAAAACCTGACACGGGTGACATGTCCGTGTATAATCGTATTAGCGATCGTACAAGACCGTGAGAGACCATATGAGACCGTACGAGACCGTATATACAACCCCATATGAAGTCCACTCCATGAGTGAGCTCAACCGGTTTTATACGATCACCATACGACCACGATCGCCATACAATCAATACGGTTCAAGTACGAATTATACATGGTCATTTGCGATTTTTATACTTTCTCTGTTGAAAGTTCGAAAATTCGTTAAGCCAAGCCATCAAAACGAGTCAATACACGAATGTTTGATAATTCGAGCATAACTCGAACAAAAGTCGGTGGTACCGTATGTAAACCCTGTAAATGTCCAGTTAATCGAGTAAAAGTCGTGTTTAACCGTACTTAGTCGTAACAGAACGGACCAGACCGTACTTGGAACCGTACAACAATCGTATGAAAATCGTTTTGCAAATTGTGTTCAAACCGTGACAAACCTTGCTTAATGGAGTATATCCGTGTTTTGTTCGTACATACTCGTGCAACATTCGAGTCTCAATCGTGCCAACACATCCCCAGGCACGGTTGGAGCTCAATACTCGTACCAGTCAGCCCGTATATAACCGAGTATACCGTATTGGAACCGTGTGCCCAACCGTGTTCTGTGTGAGACAGGCTTAAGCGAACTACAAGGAAATCTGTAAGACTGCAGAGAAGCGCATCCTTCTCCTAAGTTTTAATATCATACAATTTACTGAGCTTGTTTGTCTGCCGTGCGTCACACCGATGTCATGCTAGAAGACACATATACGAGGGGCGTTCAATATGTAATGAAAACAGGCCTTTTATAATTATTATTTTTTTTTATACACACAACTCGCATTTTACAATGTCTACATCGCTGTACATGTAGATGGTATAAAATGCATAGAACCATACCAGTTGCTAAAGGTCATGGGATATCGCTCTGTACGGGCGGACGAACCATGGAATAACTGTTACATCACGTGCTATCAATGTAAGGCCACAGACCTGTATTTGTAAAAAGGGCACTGATTTGCTGAAAAGATGGGTGGAAGCTTAGTATTATATTTAAGTTGTAAAGTGTTTTGTGATTGGTCAATGTGAGCGCTTTATATGTAAAGGAAGGACCGCAGCACGCCGTCATTATAACCGAAAATCGTCGTCGTGATTGGTCAAAGAAATCATATTTATGAAAAACATTAACAGGTCTGGACCTATAAGGGGAGATGATACGACTGACAATATTCTATTTGCCTGTACTGTTTGATGTACCTGTGCCAACAATGGCATGTCGGTTGGTCGATTTTAAACTTCCGTAATTAATTACCATTTGAGGCACGCACAAAAAATCTGCCCTCGGATATCCGACATGGAAGACAAAGACCAGCCTCCTTTGAGAAAGAGACCAGCTAGAAACTGGAACTTTTTTGTTAAGCAAAAATCAAGCTTAAACTATATAGTCAGCGAATTACAATGGCATTGACCAGATTGGTTGAACGCGCATGCTAATATTGTGTTCATAATGAAATGAGCTTAATATATAATAAAATAACCATAAATGAGGTGTTCTTATATATTATCGGAAATAGACTTAAATTTATGTGACTGAACTATGGGGCTTAGAGTTGAAACCGGAAGTGTACGAAACTAGTAGACATTTCCTGCTAGCGAATGTACCGATTAAGGTCGGCAGAGCTTTATAGTCTCATAGCCAATGTTCGTCATTTTTAACAGTCCTTTGAAAAGATAACGTATGCAGAGACAGGCTTTTAACCGTCTTTTGCTTTTATTTTCATTTTGCATTCAATAAAAATACGTCAATAGTTTAACCCTTCGTATAGTGGCAAGTCGTAAATAGGTACTATGGCAAATAATGAAGACCCAGATGATATACCACAGTATCTACCTGCTTGCTGAGATAAAGAAATATTCAGGGTCATGAACACATGCTAATTTAAAACTAGGAGACAAATGAGCCGTGACATGAGATTTCCAACAAAGTGGCATTTTGACAAATGTAGACTCAGACGAGCATGTGCAGCCTCCTTTTAAGCTTAAAAATTCCAAATGCTGTTCGGCCAGTAGCTTACCAGTCAAGAGGGTCTGGATGGGGTATAATGATTAGTGAATAATGGCCCTATGAATAGTGAATAATGAGCCAAAAAATAATGAATAGTGAATATTGAGGGCCTAGAAAATAATGAATAATCCTATTTTTTTAATGAATTGAAGAACAAGTTAATGAATAGTGAATAATCAGATTTCTTTGCCACCTTTCTTACTTTTAATGAATAATTGGTCTTATTTAACTGAATAACCCAAAATTTTAATGAGATGAATAATGGGCTAAATTTTAAATGAATAGTGAATACCAGAACCCCCCCCCCCACATCCAGACCCTCAGTCATAGAATATTCAAGCGACAAGCAAATGCTCTGATCAGACTGCGCGTATCTCATGTTTGCGAACGCTGTAACTGTAAGCGCACTTGGACAGAAGGCTTATGTGTGAGCTTATAGTATACCAATGACACTGGCGTCAGCCGTTCGTCCGTCAATAGTTTAAAACATGTTATCCTCCGAAACAACTTGGGTAATTGAACTCAAATTTCATATGTGGATGAGAAACAAATCAGTCTGACCAGGAAATGCCACAACCGCATACCACAGACCAATCCACAATACCTTAACCAATTTAAGCCCGAATGAACTTTCCTGCCCTTATCAGTAGGACGATCCCATTTTTAATTTTAGGAGCGTCGGGTGCTATTTTTCAGAACGCGGCGTCCGATCAGGGTCTCCATTGTTTGCTTGAAGAATATTCTATTAAAATTTGACTAAAATGAAAATTACCACATTATATCCCTTTTAGCAGAAATGGAATGTTCCAATTGATAACGGTGGGTAATTCCATTCGGCATAAATGGGTTAATCAGGAAAAGAAAGCAATGCAGCTACATTTTGTATTATTTTGAATTAATAAGCTGAAAAGCTAAATTACAATAAGATACTGGGTCTGATATACTAATGGCTAGCTAAGGGAAGTAAGAAATGCGGCAAAGATCAGGAATCGATACAATCAAGTACCACACCTGACCCAGAATACCACATTGTAAAGTGACAAAAACAGAATTCAACATCACAAACAAGAGCCAAGAGGTCAGCCCTTTTCTCAGCACACACAAGGCAGCAATAAACAGACGCGAAAGCATGACAAACACAATTGAGACATAAATTACACAGATATCAAATCATAGTATCGTCGATAAAAGTTAGAAAAGGTTTTTCGAAGTTTATGTTACCGATAGCATTGTTTAAGCTTAATAAGCTCATGGTCGGACCCAGAAAACTCTGAAAGGGGGTCCTGACAGTAGTTGTTTTACTTCTTCGTTTTTCAACATATTTCACAGAGGGCCCTACGAACCTCCCTTGAGAAGCAATAGCACCCAAAGGATCTAGCTACTTCTCGAGGGGAGCTGTACCAGAATGTCTAAGGACTCCTGTAGCCACTTGTTATTTCTAGATCTGCGTATGAAGCTAACGATAGCCACACCAAGGCTTGTAAAAGTAGTTCCTCTTAATTGATCTTACGTGTTATACAGCTAATTGATTATGGAAATTACATGCCTACTTGGTGCTTAAATATTGATCATTAAATTGACAGGTATATATGCCTTCATTACTTCAGAAAATACTGCAATCTAAGAATATGTTTTGCATTTTTCAAACATCACTCGATGGTGAAGTCCGTGGGTGGTGTAAAAATTAATCGAGCACGAGCCCTTCAAGTTAAGTTTTATTAGCTAAATAACTTATGGCAGCAAATTACATTTTAACACGTGTAAAAATAAAAGTTTTGCCATTTTGGAAGCTTCATAATGCTGCGAGTAATAAAAATATGCCAATGAAATCTCACCCAATTAGGCCCTTGTTTAAAGTCCGACCCAATAGTGAGTTTTGTCTATTCCACATGGACATGCAACCTGGTCGCGTTGCGCAGTCAGTAACGTGTCTGGCAACAGATGCGAGTCTGACTGCAGATCCAGGGGTCGCGAGTTCGATCCCAGCCCGGTCAAATACTTTCGTAGAGATTGATCATGAAATAACATCAACGGTAATTCTCCTCCCTTCTGCTGAATCATTCAAGAAGGGCTGTTGTCAGTTACAGGCGAAAGTATGTGCACGAAGTTCTGGTCAACTGCTTGTTCAAGCTGTCTAGGAAAAAGTGTGGTTAGAGGAACTGACTGTCACGCCATGACCATAGCTGTTGACTTAAAGCAACAAAGCAAACAAACAAATACACGGACATACTCATGGTAGATTATTTTTCTCCCACATTTTAAAGCATTTTTGTTAGAACAAATAAGCACCTAAACGTGCTTTCAATATGCACATAAACGTGCTTCTAATATGCACATGAAAGTGCCTCATACACGTTTATTTTGCCTGAAGATGGGGGTTTAAAAGCAAATTTTAGCGATAAATTTCGTATTTAAAAGCGTTCAACGTGAATATATCGAACTGCACAGAAGAGCAAATAAATTCGTAAATAAAAGTATCATAATGTAACAATATGGAAATCCCTACACATGGAAGTGATAAGTAGCAATATTTTGTGTTTGGTATACATTACTTTATGTCATTTCTAGTCTGGCAATAATCTTGACGAGGAAGAGAGAGCTGTTGACTTTGCTTTTATTGTCTTTTGGATGTGTTATTACTGTGAATGTCCTGTAGCCCTTCCTTGCGGTGCCGTGGGTTAGTCTGCGGGTTGTGATATTTATCAGTCAACTCTAATACTAACTGCATTTTTGCACGTTGACCTGATAAAGCACGCCTCGCGGTTGAACAAGCATTCTCACAACCTTTTCTGGTAAACTTTATATCAAAAGACACTCACCTACATGTAGTATTCTTTTTTTCCTGATCATACTCACTTACTTTTGTAAAGCTGATAAGTACTGCTGAAAAGATTTTAGCAGCGGCTGCGATTCCCGCCAATTTGTACACAACAAATGTTAAAAACTGCATAATCACTTGTTATTTGTTCCTGTGCAAGTGCGTGGTTGAAATCCAGATGTTCAATTCCAATTCTTTCATGAACGCGTCGACATAAAATGCCATGCCTAAAACACCTGTGCTAGATATATGTTGTTAAAATTGAATGACCTGTACAAACTATGAAATCTGTGCAAAATTTAACTGTTCATTAAGCAAGTTTAGGTCTCATGCTTTATATCTCATGCTTTGAACATTTTGCGAGGTTACACATCTTTAATGCTAAGTGGTTCTCTTGACATTTAGTACAAATCTATTGTAATATAGGCGTAGCATTGAAGCATACACTTGGAAAGTAATACAGTGTTCGACAGAACATCGTTTGGCTTACTTTTTTTCTAAATGAGCCGCGGCACGAGATTTCCAACAATTATATATTTTGACAAGTGTAGACTCAGACGAGCCTGTGCAGCCTCCTGTTAAGCTTAGAAACTCCAAACAATGTTCAGTCAGTAGCTCAACAGTCATAGAATATTCAAGCGACAAGCAAAGGCTCTGATCAGTCTGCGCGTGTGCGCAGGCTGGTCTGAGCCTTTGCTGGTCGCACATACCAAATTGTTGGATATCTCATGCACTGGCTCAAATTATATAGTATTAACCGCTTATGAAAAAAGTGTTGATCATAACCAGCTGGTTTCATCTGATGCCAGTCGATCAGGATTCATACTGGTTTTCATCTACACGATGAATTCATTAAGAAATTGGACCATTATGACTGGACTGCTCTACGTTGTCCAGCGTATTAAACGTTAAATCGTAGGATTGCTGGTTTGAGACTCAACGCACGCGCAGGCACTGTGTTATGTCTTGTGCAGGCCTTCCATGTTTCGTGTTTATAACATGAAATTGTATCATCATTCACATAGCATAATTCACGTGGACGCCTTTTCTGTCTAAAGGTAGTCGTTCATAGTTACTCTTAATTAGGAATATTATTATACCTAAATACTAGTAATTCAAGAATTATTAACACGGTTTCTTCGCATAAATTTTCCCTTTAATGAGACTATTTAAGCTGTTTTAATGAGGAATTGTGCAGCCGTTTATCTACATGTAGCACTTTTGATGTAAATACAGAATCTATATAGTGCTTACGAGGTGTGCCATGAAGCGAGCACTTTACAGATTAAAATAGAATTGAATACTGTTTATTAAACAGATATACTCACTGTCTGAGTTAGCATGTACAGATTTAGAGCGACATGTGCATGAGGTAACTTTACTTGGTGTTATTCCAGGAAGGATTGAAATTTACACTTAGTATATTCTTTAAAACTATCTTTAATCATCAAAATACCATATACATTCCTGAACCTAATTTCATTTTTGATCTACAGCATGTCTTCGATGACTGGTAATGGTTACTTGATAAACAGTGTAGACATATACGAGGTGCCCACAAAATATGTGCGTGCGTTTGTGGACACCAGTCAATAAGAATTATCTTTGTTTATACAAATGTACATCACAACGAATTCTAATACCCGATTTTCCTCATTTACTTTTTTCGTGCTTAATTTAACCTTCGTCTTTATGTTAATTCAACTCTTTCCCTTTTTCCCAAGCCTATATCCCAATGACTACAGTTGCTGTCCTGCGCATGAGAGCATCTCCGAAAATGCTTTTTTTGCCTTTCACTGTTACCCACTGCTCTGTGATGCCGACTAGACTGTTCTTAATCTTTCTTCACATGCTCCTCGGTAGATACAATGTCTCCTAAACTAAGATTGGATGGTCTAGGCGGCTTCTCAGGATATCGAGCACTCTTCTTCTTGGTAGCAGGAAACACATTACGCTTCACAACACTCATCTTCTTCTATCATGTCTGTTATTTACTACTAGGCACCAAACGCATACCATTGCATGTTTCAGCCTTATAGGCCACAGACCTGTAATTGTAAAAAGGGCACTGATTGGCTCAAAAGGTGGATGGAAGCTCAGTACAATATTTATGTTGAAAAGTGTTTCGTGACTGGTCAATACTAATTTTACGGGAAAGTATTCATATTTACTAGACTAGCATAGGATGTTCAGATAAAATAACGAGCTGGTTTTCTAGTTACTTGATTGGGCGAAAACAGCGTGTTGTTTTTTTCTGGTCATGTTTCTGAATGTATGTCTGTTCTAGCAGGCGTACCTCAGGGTTCGATTCTAGGCTCATTACTTTCCCTTATCTATATAAACGACATAGTCAAACACCTAGGCTGCTCAGTTCGCTTGTTCGAAATTCAATGACGATACCAGTTTGAACATCATTGTAGAATCTCCTAACGGAGCTGCACACTCACTAAACATAGATCTTAACACTAGGAGTACTTGGGCAGAAGCAGGGTTGGTTGCTTTTAATACTGGTAAAATATTATCGATTATCTTTTCACGGAAAGCAAACAAACCCTCCACAGCACCCACCATTACTAATGAACAATACCGTACTAACAGAAATGGACAAACACAAACACCTGGATTTAACACTCTCAAATACATGCACCTAGTTCAATCATATTCAAGCAATAACCACGAAGGTTTGGAAAGGACTTAACTTACTGCGTGCCCTAAAATTTAGAGTTTGTCGCAAATCATTTGAACAGATGTACATATATTTTGTCCGACCACTATTAGAGTACCGTGATTCAGTATGGGACAACGCACCAGTCGATTCCAAGAAGCAGCTCAGTGTTGTGCACACAGAAGCCACAAGAATCACCACCAGTATTACCAAGTTGTGTAGCATCGAAACCCTACTATCTGACTTAGGTTGGGAATCTCTCCAGAAGAGACAAAATAAATATAAACTCATCATCTTCTACAAGATAATCAATGGTCTTGAACCCTACTATCTTCTCGATCTTGTCCCTCCCATTATTAAGGAAATAATTAACTACAACCTACGGAACGCTGATGACATACAAACTCTCCATGCTCGCACAAACTTATACTATAAGTCATTCTTTCCATCAACGATAAGGCGTAGAATAGCTTGCCCGAAAATACAAAGCAATCCCCATCCATTTCTTTCCTCTAATTCCGACTTAATAGAGATATCAACAAACCCCCCAAAATATTACAAACAGGCACACGCATGGGTCATATCCTCCATACTTGTATTTGACTTGAGTGAAGCTCACTAAACGCCCAACTGTACAGGAAAAACATAGTATCAGACCCTACATGCTAATGTGAGGTTTCGAAAGTTCTTACCACTTCTTTTTTGTCTGTCCAATATTCGTAGATGCTAGGTTAAAATACTTACCAGCAAACTGAAATAATTTAACGACCAGAAATATTTTGTTCGGTATGGTAAACAAAACAAACCACTCTTTAGGCAGGTACAAGAATTCTTATTGGAATCAGGAAGGTTCGCTTGAAACTAAGTCAAACATGATAAAACACTATCTACCCAGTTTAATGCGAATCATAGAAAACTTGTAGTCATTCCCTTCCCACTCTCCCCCACTTTTTTCTTCTTTTTTCTCTTTATCCGCCATGCATTGATGTTGATATTATTTAGCGTACATTGATTGCCAGTGCCATTCTCATATAATTTTTGTATGATCCACATTGTAACAGGGAATGACTTTAATATAAGCTTCAGCTTACTGTCAAATCCTGTACCACTGTACATTTGTATATATTGTATTATGCTTGTAAATTCAGAAATGAAATATTGTTTAAACTAATATGTAAATGTCAGTACGGCATGTTTGCATTGCGATGGCATTCAGGGAGGGAAATATAATTTTGTGAAGAAATTCGCACCTGCCACTTTTTATATTGTGCATTGTGAAATGTTGTTATAAAACATACTATCTAATCTAAGATTTCACACAAAATATAGTTGGTTTATCTTGTTGCTATGTACAGTATATGTATCTACAAAATCATCATGCCCCTACAACTTTCTTAAGTAGTAATCACTAAATTATAAAAGATCAAAAGCTCCCAAATGTTGAACTTATTTGCCTTTTCTGTGGAAGAACCTGTAAATATTTCAGAATATTAGGTATTGATATGTATGCTGATTCCAAGAGGTATTTGAAAGTAAACACCCAATATTATTTAGTATTGCAAGAGATAAAAGAAGACCACAGGCTTCAGAACGTGACACCTCTCATTTTATTCAGGAACACCATAAAGAACTGATAAAAGTGAAGTTTGTAGATGATAAAATAAAGAGGAGTAAGGCGATGACTACAAGGAGGACTAATTGTTTGTGAAGTTAGGCGACTGATGTTAATGCCAAACTTAAATGATAATATAAATATAGTTATTGTTTGTTTGTTTTTTCCTGGGTGTTAACCAGTAATGAGCAGCTGGTATCTTGCTTAAGTACACAACACCGTGCCTCCCGTAAAATTCTGACCAGCGAACATTTTATCTCAAGGTACAACACTCTCTCTACCACTAAGCCACTGTGTTCCTTAAATATATAATCATTGCGTCACTTCTATTATAAATCCTTTAATTCATTCTTTTGAAATTGATTTACTTCTTAATGAAACATTTGATTCAAACTATGTTAATATTAATTTCAGCTCAGGCATTAATACAATAAAGATACGTTTATCATGCATTTCATATTTTCCCCAATAATTATTTCTAAAATATCTACTTCATATAGATAAAGCTTCCAAATAATCATGAGCATAGTCGTGAACTGGAGAATATGCCAGGGACTAAGCTAAAGCTTCATCGTAGTTATCTAGGGGTAACTTATATTTACGAAACGAAGAATGAGAGAGATGATGAGGTAAGTTATGATAACAATCTTAAATCATTAGTTCCTTTAAAACACTAATTATAAAATAAGTCAGACCCAACTAATGGGTTTAAAGCATTTGAAAAAATGAAATTAGGTTCAGGATTTGAAGCATATTTCTGTCTGTTATCCATTTCTCTCTCTCTCTTTCTCTCTCTCTCTCTCTCTCTCTCTCTCTCTCTCTCAATGAGGTGATTGAACTTCTGACAAAGCCAATGACAATACAATCATATAAGCTAGTACAAACTTCTAAAATGTACAATGTTGGGAGCTGATACAATGAGGTCCCTAAATCGCCCTGAACATAAAATGGTAAAGGCGGTGATTGAAAAGAGCAACGATAAGGAACGGATATGGTTAAAGAAGTGCAGGTGTCAATAAGGGACAAGATTAGTGATCTACTAGGTGTAAAAAGACAGCGCAGTGTTTGTGGGTCTGATTATGGAAAGGATTGACAGCAAAACAGAGCTTTGAATAGGGCGTGACTACCGACTGCAATAACTGTCAACATATAAATTGCATAATAGGAACTAAGAAAACTTATTCAAAGAATGTGCTATTAAGATAAATTTAACTGTTAACTGACCTAGAACACTGCCTGTGTTCTTGTCTTCCAGATACTGCTTCTAACGTCTGGACAACTCTTTTATGAGATGCAGGGAGTTGTTTCGCGCTTCATTGCTTTCGTCTTGCCAAACTTGTTTTTCAGATTCTTAGCTGTGTCGTCGTTAAACTTGCTTTCTATTTTCGAAATAAAGAAGAATGTATTATTCAAAATAAATACAAAATAATTGTCAGCTTTAGGACACATGAACAAAAATGCTGACAAAGTGGCGCATGTAAATGGAGCAAAATGACCAATGTGCGAAATAACCTAGAGCGAAGCAACCAAAGTGAGTCTACGCTGGGCAATCAGGTGATTCTGTTCTTTTTGCCACAGACTAGCTCTTTATAAATAGGTCGTGAAAAAAAGCCTGTTGTTTGCGAAAATCAAACGCGCAGATCAGCTTATGCATTCGCGCATTCTGAACAGTGCGTTTGTGATGCACGTACGTACTCTGATTACATATAAAAGGGTAGCTTAACTTATCACATGCACTTTTCTAGATAGTCCAACTAGCTGAGCTGGCTGGTTTGCCCATCACCTGGTCGCTAATCCCTAAAGATAGTTTTCTCGCGACGAGGATCAATTTATTCTGTTGTTGATTTAAAACTGAATCGTGTAATATTGTTCATGGATTTGAACATCACAGAGACCAATAAAACGTTTGTATACTTTCTTACGTGTTTAAACGTAGCAAATTAGATAGACAAGAAAATAGAAATAAATTCCCAGAAATTCGGCGACACTAAATCGCAATAAAATGCAGTAATACCATAAACACGCAAATAAACTGCAACTTCTTTTGTTCTTTTGCTTTTCAAGTTCAGGAAAACGACTTAATCCATAACCACTTCCATGTTTCCTCTATACGGATCTAAATTTTACTATCTTGTTTTCTTCTTAATGTTCGCCCTAAAGTTGACGTGTCATGTAGCCGTCGTAAGATGTTACGTTAATATTCAACTTAATTAATGTACCTAAGCAGGGGACATCACAAGTATTTTTCACTAACATTGCAAGGAAATAAGATCTTGCTCTTTATCACTGAGATAACTTTTAAAACAACAGCAACCTTCAGCTGAAAGAAATCATGCGTGGCTTTTAGTATAAAAATGTGTTACTCAGTTTTCAAGAAAGTATTTTGGTGTTAGTGACGTCTGTGTCATTCTTCAAAAGTTTAGCACAGCCTGGATGGCTTTCAATTCTCTACTACATGTACATGACCACCTATCCACCTCATTCATCGCATAAAATCAAAACTGTGTAATGAAGAAGATGGACCTGTTTCCTATTATTTCGATAGACCTTAAATTCATTTTAGCCGCCTTTTTCTTACAAATACCAAATTTTAGAAATCCAAAAAAAGTATTCGATGGCCTTTATTTTTAGCGTGCATCAAAATACAAAAGTAAATTCTGTTTCTTGAGCAAACAGGCTTTTATAAATTGTATGCGAAGTGAAGATTAGTTGTAAGGGGAACTTAGCGCCGTATTGTATTTTTTTTTTAAATTACCCAAATGACCATGAAAAATGAAAATGTGGTAAGTCCAGAATAAGACTATGAAACAAGACCAAACTCTGCTCTGGACCTGCGTCGCCAAAATACTGATTGTATATTGGCATATCTATTAGTACTGATTGTATATTGGCATATCCATAAGGGAAAACTATGAAGATTGTTTATATATACTTAGAAAAAGTTATGGTGACTAATTTTATTATTTTGCTTTAATGGAATGTCTGTCTGTCTGTCCGTCTGTCCTTCTCTCTCTCTATCTTAAAACACAGATGATAAATCCAAAGTTTAGGGTAGAAATAGTTACATCTCCTGCTGATCATCATGCACATGCATCAATATGAACTTTTTTTACTATTAGCCTTCAACTCTTTCCTGATGATCATCAAGATACAAATGGTTACTCCAAAAGTCAATATGTAAGAGGGCAGGACTGACTAAGAAGATGAGATCTTGAGTTTCAATCTGACTAATAGCACAGTGTTGCCAAATACTGATTATACCCAAGAAAGCATCCCAATATGACCGAGAAATTGTTGACTGGGTTGTTAGCCTAAAAGCAAGCAAAGAATTATGAGACAATTCTAATGGGACTATACTTCCATACATGAGAAGTAAAAAAAACTAAGAAACAAATAAGGCAACTACTGTAAAGTAATTACCATATTTTAATTAATATGTGCACTTCCTCTTTAAAACTCTATATATTCTTGATATTATACCAACTTCTGATTTCCAGCCAATGTAGGTGTACTGCTCTGCCAGCCAAGAGTGACAGTTATGTCATGTTTTGTTTACAAAGTTATAAGGGACTTAGAATCGATAGATCACTTATGTATTAATCCTATCCACAGGATAGGATTAATACACAATGGGTCTATTGATTCACCTTAGCTCAAGTGAAGTGTACACGTTTAACTTTGCAATTATAAACAAAGTATTATGTCGCTGTCACTCTTGGTTGGCACGACAGAAATACTTAGTGTTTTTCGGCCAGTAATGAACTTAGTTTAATGGTTCTATTGTGTGGCTGAAAAACAATGAAGATATTGATGATGCCAGCTGACCTGGATCTGCATTATTTGTAAAAGGTTAGAATATAAGAACAACATAAGCATTTCATGTACTTATTAAGTCCAATATGGCATCTTAATAAAGGTTCTGAGAAAATTTATACTCCTTGACCCATGTCTTGCTGAATAAATATAAGAGAGTTACATATTATATTTCCACACAGTTCATTTGGATGGTTCTATTTACCACACAATGTTGCATGTACAACAGCATAGATCCTCATTTGATGGCTTCTCCAAAAACCCAGCTCATCAAGATCTATGCTGTTTTAGAAGATGAATAACCAGGTTCAGCAGAACAAGGGTAAAGGCAGATGCCTGTTTGTTAGAAAAAAGTTTTACAGAATCTACAAATAAGTGTTAAATGACTGCTTAATACAGGCAGTTACTAAGACCAGTTTTACTGTAGATTTAGTAAATTGCTCAAAACAATTTTATTAGACTCACTTCTTTTGCTGAGAAATGGTTAGAACTTGGGGATGAGCAGGCATGTAGCATCATGGTCTGAGAAGTAAGCTGGATGAACAAACTGCAGTTCAGGTTCTGCATTGGTGTACACGTGGCCCAAAAGTGATCCTTCAATATATGTTGAATCTGTTATTACTTGCTGAAATCCAATGTCTCGTAATGTTTTCGAAACTATACTGTCTGGTAATTTGTTGAAGTCTGTATTTAAATCCCCACAAACAACTGAAGTTTTATCATGAGTAATGACAGATTTCAACTTCTGTGCTATATCAGCATGAGACCTTGATGATGGTGAAATATAAACAATTGTTAATTTAATATGAGGGTACTGGAGATGTAGTATCTGGTAGTCACTGCTCTCAAAAGCAGCTGAATGGAGCAAGGTGTGCTATTTGCGGGAGTAAACTGCAACACCTTTTCCTCTCCCAGATCCACAGATATAAAAAGAGAAGTCTTCAATGTTAAAGGCATCTTCGTCAGTAACTGCCCATGTCTCTGACAGGCAAATAAAGTCACACAACATAAGTGTTGAATCACATGTTATGTCATGGAAATGTCTATTAAGAGATCGTGTATTTAAAGCAGCCATCCTAAAACAGTTTGTCTTGTTTGATTGCCACAAAGTCTCTGTGTTATTAATTGCTCGATCAGCAAGTTTCGTAACTTGTTCCAATGCCTCGGGCCAAACTTTTATCATTTCTGCACTGCAGCTTGACAAGTATAGCTGTGATAATGACTGAACGCGACCTAAAAGTACATAGGCTTGGCCTTTGTAAAATATTGATTCCATATGGCCTACAAGGGAGGCAGGAGGTTTAACTGTCTGACCTTGAAACTTGTGCACTGTAACAGCCCAAGCAAGCCGCAGGGGAAACTGTACTACATTTGCTGTTGCAGCATGTCCCTTCTTGATGCTTCCTAAACTGTATGAGAATGATATCTTACCAATAGGTGTGAGGTCATCCTGCATATGGTGTGACTTTCTCAACTGTTTACCAATGTCTGGATTATCAAACCTGATAAGAAGATCTTTTACCTCATTTCTCTCTTTTGTGTTTATCTGAACTATCTCCCCTAGAGCTCCATTTGTTAAACCATCTCCGGTGTCTATATTGTAGATTAGCATAATTCTTGCTGTTTCTTTGATTTTAAGTTTATTCAGAAATGGAGAATCATTAACTAGTCCTTCTTTACTGATCTTTGGTTCATAGTTTGTTCTAGCTGGGTGGATATTTTGAGCCATGATAGTATATTCTACACCCTGGAGTTCAGTGAGTTTATCCTCATTGTATTCATAAACATTGCGATTCTTTCCATAGAGATAGATAGCATCAGGAGGAAATTCATTTCTGACTCTTGACTGAAGAATTTGTATGTCATTTTCAGTGTGTTTTCCAAGGCGGACACGATTAAGAAGATCTGCATAGTCATGGTCATTTACTTGTCTGTGATTAATTTTAAGTTCTACAACTTAGAATAATTCCCATAAAGATCTGACAGAGTAGGAAAGTGCAAATTGGGGAATAGATGGCTCATCAAATATCAATTGGGCTTTGAGTGGTCGGAGTTGCATTATATCGCCAAACAATAATACTGAGATACCGCCAAAATCATTTTTGTTCTGCTTAATTTCTTGTAGACGCAAGTTCAACTGGTATAACATGTTAGCTTTCATCATAGAAATTTCATCAATTATTAAGATTTGTAGATATGACAGTATGCTTCTTTGTGTGTCACGTTGTTTATCTGGCAAACTGTTGAAACTATTTCCAAATCTGAGGTTGAAGGAAGAGTGGATAGTTAGTCCAGAAATATTGCTTGCAGCTGTACCTGTAGGAGCATTTACGTATAATAAGTGGGTAATCAGGGTGACGGTTGTCAGATGTACGAAGAATGGATTCGGCCCACACTGAAATAGCATGTATTAAAGTTGATTTTCCACTACCTGCTCCACCATGGATTAGTAGAAGTGGTGGCACTGGAACATTTGCACGACTCTGAACAGATTTTCGCAAGTCTTTACAGTATTTTATTACAGTGTCAAATACACGTCTCTGGTGACAGTCAAGTTGTTGCACCATACCAGCCATTGAGTCTTTGTCAGATATATCAATTCTTCTGTATATATTTCGATTTGCTGAAGGTTGCATAATTTCTTCTCTATCTAAAAGTTCACCAGGATGTCTAGAGGCATAGTTTTCATCATCTTCAACACCAAGAAGAGCCTGATCTTCCTGATCTTGTTCATGCTGAGGATTGATGACATCACCAATATGTGTAGATCTATGATCAGATGCTGTTTCAAGTAGAAGTTGTGATTCTTGTACTGTATTCATGTGAGGGAAAAGTGTCTCTTGCACAAAAGTGATAGATTCTCTCTTGGATTCAAACAGTTTTAAACATTTATCAAAATTATGGTAGTATAACGAGCTCTCTTTTCTCCATGGTGTATACAACAGTAGATCAGAAAATAGAAATTCATGAAACTGCGTGTCCATTCTGAATTTGTGTTTCCGTAGTACGGCAGGGTAGCTTCTGATTTTCATGTAAGTTTCATCAGAGAGCTTTATATAGTTAGGGAGGAAAACATCTCTAATGTCACTACATATAAGTTTTTGAGTACTTTCTCCTCGAATGTTATTCGCAAACAATACAGGTTTTGCAGATATCTTAGAACATGACTCATATAGTGTTGCAAATTGTGCAAGGCATATATTCTCTATAGCAATAGGTCTGAGAGCATATCTTTCATGTACAGATGTCTTTGCAGTAAATTTACCCTCTTTTCCAGCTACACTGATAAGAGAACCTGGCTCTAGTGGTTCTGGTTCTACATCAATCTCTTGACCTTCATTTTCAGGTTCATTCTCGATACCTGTAACAGATGCATTCTGATTGTCACTGACTTTTACCAAAAATTTGCATCGTTGATCAGGAAAATTAGTTGCAACAAATACTGTTTTGACATTGGTGTCTGTTAAGTGTAGATTAGGAAATATTTTATAATATGCTTCACACTCCCCATTTTGACGATGGGTTAGAAAAACTTGAGATAGCAAACGCATGAGCTCAGTGCGGTCTTTGTGTGATTTGTCTCTTGCTGCCTGTTTTAGAAAATCTATAGTTCCTGATTCATCCTTAGTATAATAATCAGTTATGTATGTGTTGACTGCATGATAGTCTAGACATACCTGCAGATCCATATTTCCATTCCAGGCTCTGATCCATTCTGGATTATAGTTATTAACATATATTTCATCAACAGCACGTTTCATGATTATTGTGGTGCCAATTGAAGATACAGACAGAGCTTTCTCATAGTCTTTTTCTTTTACTTTGGCTAGATTGAGTACATCATTTACAGAGTAGCTAGCAAGTTTGTCTTCCTCTAAGTTTCCCAGAACTTTTCTTACTGAATCTAAAGTTGCCGAGTATTTGCTGACAGTTGCTTTGTACTTTGCATCTGATTCAAAATCTGTTTTAGAAAGTGGCTGTGCTATGATCGTTTTTTTTGCTTGGGAATTTTGGGTAAGAGAATCTGCATGTCATTCCATATTTACTGCAGGTACGTGAATGTTTGTGTATCTGAACTTGTCTCACAATTTCACTGACTTCATTCTGTAAGGAACAGCAAGTAAATCTGTCTACAAAATCTGCCAGAATATCGCATTGTTTTTCACTCAACTGTTCATGAAGCCTTAATGATGTTATAGCTAAAGTGATTCCTGGTATCATTTTCTCCAATTGATCAACATTAATCCATAACACTCCATGTATGTGCCCAGCACCTCGGAGTTGAAATTCTACTCTATAGTTGAAGTATTTGACACACATAGGGCTGTTTTTGCCTTGTATAATATGCTTAATGAATGCTTTTACTCGCTGATCAAAACACCGTGTTGCTGTCAATACATTGTCCTTGACTAGTTCATGAATGCTCTCCCTCTTTACATAATCTTCAAAAGGTTCTCCATCAATAGTGATTATTGATGGGTCATCATATTTGCTAGAGTTATACTCAATGTGCTTTCCTTCCTGAGCAAGAACTGATGTTACAATCTCTGACCATCTCATATCAGCCATAGACAATGTAAAAAAGAATTGAAATGCTCCTAAGTTTTCAAGTTTAGCGAGAAGTTCATATCTTTTGTTGAGCCAATACTTTGGTGTACCAGGTATTTTGTCAAACACTGCAAAACTATCATGTAACTCAAGAAGATTTCCACCAGATACTTTGCCTTTTAAATAACTTATGTTAATGTTTTGTTCAAGTTGTTGTCTTTCAATATAATACTGTGCAGCAAAAACATAAGGAGGACTGCTGGAGAACCTCTTGTTAACATTTTGTAATCTCTGAACAAAGTATTGCTGAGGTTGTAACTTAATATCGCTTTGATGATGAATCCCAAACTTCCCAGTAGGATGGAAAGAGGGGAAGGCATTAACATCCCATAGTTTATCTCTCATCAAGTTTGAAGGAATCTTGCCTTCACCTGGAGCTATTGCATGGCTTTCTGTACTGTCAATATCATGCTGAGTGTTAGCTGGTTCAATGATTGAAACCTCTGGAAAGCTATTGGACATTACAGCTGCTGATTGGATGTTACTTTGTTTCTGGTAGATTGGATCCAGGTCAGATTGAATGTCATCTTCATCCTCTTCTTTCTTGTCAATACTTCTGTTTGAATCTGTCGGTGAATCCTGTCCTGAATCTACATCTTTGTTGTCCTCTGTTCCAGTGTGTTGTGGTTTGTCTTCCTGCTTGTCATCTGCTTCAACATTTTCCATGCTTTCTTCATGATTATAATTAGTGTCTTCTTTGAGAAACCTATTAAAACTTGTTAAGTAATTGTTAGGCAGGTTAACTGCAGTGTAGCCAGGATGCCCAAGTTCCTTTAACTTTGCAACAGCCGTTATAAGTTTCTGTGGATCAATATATGCTTCTTGGACTGTGCTCTTGTACGATACTTTCCTTTTTAACTGTACAGGAATAAGACCTGCTTGATCAGGCAAGCGGGCAGTGATGTGAGTTCTGAAAGAGTTTTTAAAATGTCATCATCTGTGATTGGCACATTTATAATCTTGTCCTTCAGTGCAGACCATCTGCTTTTTGGAAGTTTGAAGAGTTTTAGGAAAATTATGTTCTTTGCTATCAATACATTGCTGAGTTCTGATAAATCAAGCTCACAAGGTATGTTTTCAATTGTTAATCCATTTTTTTACAGAAAGTGGAGGTATCTTTTGTTTGTGCATCAGCCAGCGATTACAATTCAGGCATATGTACTGTTTGTCATTCATGAATACTTTTCCCTCTGCCACTGTCTGATAGAGGCCAGAGCATTTGGAATTTAGCTTTGATATGTATTTCTCTGATAGTTCAAGTACACCATTCCTAGTAAAGGTTCGATGACAAATATTGCAAGGATAAATTGGACCAAACTGAATTTCACGTTTGAAGTTTTCATATCTTTTCTGTTCATCAACGGAAGCAAATCTATATTTCTGTCTCATTTGCCATCTTTGTGCTTCTTTATCCTTCTCTGCTCTAATTTGAGCCTCATCTCTATTCTCTCGATAATGTGATTTTCGCTTCTTATCCGATTTCTTGTCCTTAAGAATTTGATCACTAGTTCTATTTCTACGACTTGCTGTCTTTCGTTTGCAATCTTTTTGCCTATCTTTTATAACTAACTCACAGGCTGTGATTTTACGTTTCTGTATCTTTCTTTGTTTTTCACTTTTTTTGTCTTTCACAATTTGATATGTAGATCTCTTAGAACGACATTCAGACTTTCTCTTCTGATCATTTTGTCTATCTTTCGCAATTTGATCACTAGTTCTGCTAGCACGACTATCAGATATGTGCTTCTGAGCACTTTGTCTATCTTTCACAATTTGATCACTAGTTCTGTTTGAACGCTTTACAGACCTGTGTTTTTGATCACTTTGTCTATCTTTAAAAATATGATTACTGGTTCGGCTAGCACGAATATTAGACATGCGTTTCTGAGCACTTTGTCTATCTTTCACAATTTGATCACTAGTTCTGTTTGAACGCTTTACAGACCTGTGTTTCTGATCACTTTGTCTATCTTTAAAACTGTGATCACTGGTTCGGCTAGCACGACTATCAGACTTACGTTTCTGATCACTTTGTCTATCTTTCACAATTTGATCACTAGTTCTGCTTGAATGCTTTACAGACCTGTGTTTCTGATCACTTTGTCTATCTTTAAAATATTTTCACTGGTTCTGCTAGCACGACAATCTGACTTACGTTTCTGATCTCTTTGTCTATCTTTCACAATTTGATCACTAGTTCTGTATGTACGGCTATCTGACTTACGGTTCTGATCCTTCGTCTATCTTTCATAATTTGATCACTTGTTCTGCTTGAACGCTTTTCAGACCTGTGTTTCTGATCACTTTGTCTATCTTTCACAATGTTATCAACAGTTCGTTTTATACGACTTTCTGACTTTCGTTTCAGATCAATTTGGTTATCTTTCAGCACTTGCTTTGTATCTCTTTTTGCACGCCACTCTCTTAAATCAGATGACCTTGACCTATTACTGGGTTTATCAGTGTTGACGCTGGATGAGAGTTTTTGTTGTTGTAGGGATATGCTTTTTGAGAAATATCGATTTATTGCAGAATCAGTCATATTTGTAGCACTAGTCGGAAATGGTGTTACAGATTTCAACTTTAAGCACCTATGCAAATGACTTCTAAGTTCACTTTGTTGTAGTATTACATTTTGTGGATTAGTTCCAGATAATAATAGGTAAGCATTTGCTGCAGCAAAAAGGCCACAATCACTGGAACCACTCTGTATTTGTGGGATGATGTATTTAACTAGTGAGATTGGGTCTGGGTGATTGTCAAGTAAGGAATATCTCACTTTCAGCTGTGGGAGTAACTGGACTGACCGTTCCACATACGGCACTGAATCATAAATAGTTATTTGCCCTTCATCTTGACAAGACACAACGTAATGCCCAGGAATAATATGAATCTGAACAATCCTAGAATTAGCATCAGCATGTAAAGGTTCCACATAATCTTGTGCTAATGCAGCTCCATACAGAAACGATGGTGATACTAAGCCTAACAGTTCTGAATACTGATCAAGTGCTTGAACGTGGAGCTCCCCACTAAGAACAGTTGTTGGATCAAAATCTGATGACTCTCCAGTCACATTCTGAAAGATAAATTAAACAAATATTAAGTGTGAATCTAGTAGAGGTCATTTAATTTAATACACACAGCATGATAGTAAAACCCCACAATGCTTTGTATATGAGAAACCCAAAAGGGATTCTTTGTGAAGCAGGACAGACCCAGATCAGATGCTGTACAATGCAGCATCTGATCATTTGTTTGTTTTTGTTGCTTTACATCCCATGTCAACAGCTATGGTCATTGTGGGACGGTCAGTTCACTTAACCACACTTTTTCCTGGGCAGGTTTGAGCAAGCGGTTAACCAGTAATTTGTGCACATACTTTCGCTTGTAACTGACAACAACCCTTCTTGAATAAATCAGCGGAAGGGAGGAGAATGACCGTAGAAATTATTTCATGATCAATCTCCACTAAAGTATGGTACCGGGCCGGGATCGAACTCGCGACCCCTGGATCTGCATTCAGACACGCATCTGTAGCCAGACAAGTTACCGACTGCGCTACGCGGCCCGGTACAGCATCTGATCACATTCCAGAGATAATACAATGGGCTAAAGCAAAGATGTGAGGTTACTGGTGAATACATTACATTTGTCTCCATGTTTCTTGCTAGAATGCATTTCAATACTCATTAAAAATACCTCAATGAAGTATTTGTAAGAAGCACCTGCAATATGTGTGTTACTCACTTACTATAAAATTTTAAAGAAAAATGATTTTGCTTTAAAAACATCATATCAAAGAGGTGTGTTAAGGTAATTGCATTGTCAACTGTCTGTCTTTCTCATCCAATAGAGTTTAAATATTGGTTTTCTACTACTCATTAATACAGTTGAATTCAGACCGGTTTTCTTTTGGCAAACGAAAGTAAACACCTAAGTGTGTTTGATCCACAAAAGAACAAAGAATGAGGTAAGTTCTGCAAAACATTGGTATTTCTATTTTGGCTCTCAATTGTTATATTTCTGTTTATTGTCTACTTGTACTTTGATAAGTTGTTTTACATAGGCTTGTAGTCACCTGACATGAAAGGGCTGACCCCTTGGTGTCACTTTTATATGTTCTTGATACTTTCCCATATAATGTCATGAGTTTTTCGAAAACAATGATTATATTGGTTCCTGGTGTTTGCCTTTTTTCTTTCAATCTTTTGGCAATTCATTTTATGTTTACATATATAAAAATAGCCATGACAGTTGGTTTGCTCAAATACACATTTAAGCACTTCCTTGACCTTGAAAGCAAGAAAATTAGGCCTCTGTACAGCCTCAATCCAATATTACTGTAAAGTTATTATCAATCAGAACACTGATTTAAAGTGCATGGTTGTCTTTGTTATGTTGTCTTGTCTGTTCCTTGCAGCTTTGTGGTCACCTGCCAGTAAAGGGCTGACCTCTGTTGTGTTTGCTAATGTTTTGTTACTTTCCCTTATGTCCACAGTTAGGTGTGGTACTTAATTGTATAGGTTCCTAGCTTTGCCTTCCTTTATAACTTCCCATTACCTTTCTGTTGTCTTGTAATCTTGCTCTTTTATATTCTCTCCAATATCGGGATGACTTTCTTTTTGACATTTTGACAATTTTACTCTTTGAAGGAAGCAACTATGGGATCCTAAAAAGATTAATCCTATGTTAACCTCTTCAGTATGATAGCCCTTTTAAAAAGGCTTTGATAAGTAGTATAGATCCAGATGGGATAGCTCATATGAGCCATCTCATCTGAATCTGCACTGTTTGCATTGTAAAAGAGGAAGATGAAAATCACAAAGGCCAACAGTGTATATTAACTAACAGTATAGATCCAGATGTGTAAGCCCATGTGAACAAGCTCATCTGAATCTACGCTGTTTACATTTTCACTATAGATCCAGATGAGATGACTCATAAGAGTTATCTCATCTGATCTACACTGTTTACATTTAAGTGATTTTTATTTTCCCTCTTTTAATTTTTGCCAACTTCATTTTCAGTTTTTCAGCAAGCACACCTGTTTTATATAATAGAATGTTCTCAAAATATTTTGTTTTGATTTTCTTGTGGGTAATTTGAGAGAAACATATGAAATGTAAAAGAATGTTACATAAAATACTGTGTAAGGTTTTCATCCAAAACAGTCTATATGCCAACATATAAACAACTTGGTCATTAGCCATGCTGATACCATCCATTGATAAAATGTACCAAATTAAATGAGCAGAATTACCAAGTCATATCCATTGATAAAATGTACCAAATTGGGTGAGCAGAATTACCAAGTCCAGAGGAGATAAAATAAAGAATATAATATTGTTTGGTAATCATGCAAGAGATGTAAAAATCTGTTAATAAAATGGATTATGACAACAATTAAGCTATATATGATATTAGCAGCATATATTTAAGCCATGTTATGATAGTAGCAGCATGTTTCCGGCACCACGACAGGGACGTTGACCAAGCTTAGAGCATAAATCATGATAGTTTTCATTTGGAAGAGAAAAGTGTTACATTTTTTAAGGTAGCTGCGGTAGTCAACACTTTTTGTTTTTGTTTTTGTTTTTTAAAAAAAGGGTCATAGAACTTTAAAACATAGATGCACACAGTGTGTTTATAGCAGTTAGTGCTTTAGATGCAAACAGAGTATTTATAGCAGTAAATAGGGTACTAATAGGATGCTTTCAGAAAGTACCGAGCTAAGAACCAAAAACATTTTACATACATTTCCAATACTGAAGATTTATGCTCTAATATCCATATTTTACTTTCACATTTCATTTGCGTTATATTCTGTCGAATAAGTGCAAATGCTCCAATTAGCGGCCTTTTCACTTCATATCAACTACTCCAGTTTTCATTATCAATAAGGATATGATCAGCTGACTACATGAGAATCTGAATTTCAAGCACACAGTGTGCTAATATGGCTGTATTTACCAGAAAAAGTAATGGCACAAGTAAACTGTGGATGGTGCCATTTGGAAACATACTTAGACTAGATGATGGAGGAAAACAGTTTTACGGAGGGCGGTTACAAGGCTAGGGCCAAGGTAATAAAAATGTAACCTCAATTCAATTGCACAAATCTTGAAGAATGTGCATATGAAATACAGGAGGAACACTAGTGCCCCATGGTTTGGGAAAGATTTGGGCCGGTTCACGGTATGATGGTTGCTCAGGTGGATGTGACTGCTGATGGATGGATGAGTGATGACCAGCAACCAAGAAAATGGATGGATTAATCGGTGTATGCTAATGCAGGTAAAACAAAATGAGTAAGATATTATATCTCTGATACTTACCATTTTTTCGATTAAGTTGGCTCCTCTAGCAGGATAAAATTTCGAAGCTTGCAAGAAATAAACACGGAGAACATGAGCGGAGCAAGGTGGGATAGGACCATCCCCGGTCGCACACACCTGACAATGAATTTTTGCACATACTGAAAAAAATTCTAAGTCCAACAACCCTAAAAATGAGAAAATATTCATAAATTGTGCACAAAATAGAAGGTGCACATATTCAATATGTGCACAATCAATATGCAAAGTTTGAATATAAGGGAAGAAACACTTGTTGGAGTAACTGATTACACAAACCAGATACCCCCTATGCATTTTGAATGGAAAAAAATCTAAGTCCAACAACCCTAAGAAATGAGAAAATATCCATAAATTGTGCACAAAATAGAAGGTGCAAATCTTCAATATGTGAACAATCATTACGCAAAGTTTGAATATAAAGGAACAAAAACTGTTGGAGTTACAGATTGCACAAACCAGACACCCCCTATGCATTTCGGTTGGAAAAAATTTCTAAGTCCAACAACCGTAAAAAATGAGAAAATATTAATAATTGTGCACAAAATAGGAGGTGCACACCTTCAATATATGAATAATCATTATGCAAAGTTTGAATGAAAAGGAACGAAAGCTTTTGGAGTTACAGATTACACAAACCAGGCACCCCAAAAGTGTTGCGGACAGACGGACGGACAGACGGACAGACGAACGAACAAACGGACGGACGGACGGACGGAGTGGACCCACTACTAGACCTGCGTTCGCTAAAGCGACGCAGGTAAAAAGACACTTTCGCTCAAACAGGTCAATTTTGATTTTGTTGCAAAAGGAATTAACTGCTTTAAGTAATATATTTTAACTTTTGGAGGTTATGTTCCTGACTGGTAAACTAACAGTTATAACATTGGTTAGGATTACCACTCTGAAATCCTCATGATTATTATGCCCCCAGCTTTGAAATAGCTGAAGGTTGCATATTGCTTTGAGCTTGTCCGTGTGTGTGTGTGTGTGTGTGTGTGTGTGTGTGTGTGTGTGTGTGTGTGTGTGTGTGTGTGTGTGTGTGTGTGTGTGTGTGTGTGTGTGTGTGTGTGTGTGTGTGTGTGTGTGTGTGTGTGTGTGTGTGTCAAAAAAATAAATTACAGTTTTGAAATTTCATAAATAGATATGTTATCAAAAAATAGTTGACCAATATTTTTTGTCCAAATTAACTCCCTTTGTGCAGTTATGCCCCTTCTAAAGGGTCATAATGAAATTTTGTAATTAAGATATCTCAAAAGGTTTAAGGGCTAGGAGCTTAAAACTTAGTCAGCAGATAGAAAATATTCAGTAAACTAACTGTTGAAAATTAACAAAGAAGTTATTTTATTTTTTATGAGTTATTGCCCTTTGAAAATTTGGACATAGAAAGTTTGGTATCACAAACACTATTACAGCTAGGAGCTTCAAACTTAGACAACTGATAGAGCATAATGAGTAATTTACCTGGTGAAAATTTAAGAAAAAGCTATTGTATTGTTTTCGAGTTTTGATTGAGTTATGGCCATTTGCATTTTACGAGTTATTGCCCTTTGCAAATTTAATTTTGTTATTAAGATATCTCAAAAAGTATAACAGCTAGGAGCTTCAAACTTGGTCATCTGATAGAGGAAAATTAGTGATTTACCTGGTGAAAATTTGATTTTTTTTATTTTTTTTTATTTTTATGAGTTATTGCCCTTGGAAAATTTAGACATAGAAAGTTTGGTAACTCAAATATTATTACAGCTAGGAGCTTCAAAATTGAACAGCTGATAGAGCATAATGAGTAAATTACCTGGTGAAAAGCTAAGAAAAATGTATTGTATTGTTTTTGAGTAATTGCCCTTTGCATTTTTACGGGTTATTGGCACATAGAAAACTTGAAACAAAGATAAATCTCGAAAACCTTTACAGCAAGTAGCCTCAGATTTGGTCAGCTCATAGAGATTGGTGAGTAGATTACCTAGTGAGATCATTCATATGGACAAGCATATGGTTGGGGGCACAGTGTTTTATAAACACGATTTCTAGTTTGTATATAGTTTTGAAATTCTCAGATTATTTGTATGAACGCTTAGCACCAATATTGAGAGAAATGGATGCATCAAGGGATGCCTTGCGTATCACCAGAGTGAACAAGTCTCCTTTTTTATTCATAGAGACTTACAGTACATGAAGTAAAATATATTTCATAAATGTTAAATCATAATATATTAAAAGGGAGACCAGTACAACTGTAATTACTCGTCCTCCTCAACCACTACAAACATTTAAAAGCTTCCGCGCAGTTTCATCTCGCTCACCGTCACAAAGCAGAGACATGAATGAAGGTTAAGCCAAAATTGACGCTGCTATTACCACCAGATACCTGTACATGTTTGTTTACAGCATGATCCATGTGCTGGCCTGTTTGATGTACGTTTAACTCTTTGTATTTTGGTAGATTTTTTCCATAATCAATATAATAAGTATGTAACTGCTCATTGTTTACTTTAATGGGTCACAGGAAGAAATTTCTAAATTAAATTTTTTTTCATATCTGAAGATTGTTTTAATCTTAGAAAACAGTGCAGACACTGATGAAATGCAGCTTTACGCTGCATTTCATCTGGGTCTTCACTCTTTGCCAGAGAACCTGTTTAGGGGTTCCCAGTATACAAAGGGGGGCAAAGGGGATGGGTCTGTGCACCATTGCATCCTAAAATTAATGCATTGATCTCCACAAAGTAAGTATCGCAGCAAATGTATAGTGTCATCTGATTGGTCGAGATAATGAGAACAGTCTGTCATCATGTATTGACTAATCAGATGACACTATACATTTGCTGTGATACTTGCACAATAGAAGAGAACAAAACAACAAAGACGGCCGTGCACTCATCACACGCATACAATCCGACTTCACAGAAAAAAACAAAATGACAATAAAACCGTGAATGTGGCAAACTTCTGATACGGAGGATAGAGCATGCAATTGTTTATTCAAATGGTATACACACGAGATTGTAACCTGAATAATAACGGTGCAATTCACCCAGAAACAATTTGTGCAGCAGCGGAGTGACCGTCCTTCCCTCTGCTACGTAGAGGGTATACAAGTATAGAAAAAAGATCAACGTCAAGCTCCTGTGCCTGAAAGTATTTTGCCTTTGCTCCCCATTCCTAGAATTAATTCAGCTTCTCCCTAAAAACAACTTTCCCTAAAATGTTTTTCAACAACGAATCTATACACGAGCGCATGACTTAATGTTCACTTAATATTTTGCATTATACATGTAAAGACAGAGCTTATACATGGAATACATGACATAACATTATTTTAATGAAATACATGCTGTATAGCTCAAAGTATGATACCATCCTTAAAATGCTGTTGCTTTACCTGGTAGAGTACATGTAGGTATGGAGGAATGCTCTCTATATTTTATTTTTTTTTAAATTAGTAACAGATCATTTACTTCTGTTGGGGGAGGGGCTGTCTTTCCAACAGCTTAAAACTAGATTTTTTTCAGACAAAGTGACAGCATTTATTTTTGGTAACCATTAAAAGCCTTTATAATTGGTATTAGGCTCTATAGGCATGTTTATCTTCAGTTTCATCAAGTAAGTTTTTAATCTGATCAGCATTATTCGAAGTTTTAATAACAATCAGCTAATCAAATAGAGAGAGATTTACAAACCAGGCGCGCAGGTAGTCCTGTAACGATTTGGATTCACTCTTGCTAGTGCGGTCGGGGGGAGGGGGGATTGCTCCCACGAAAAAAAATGGTTCAATCTGGTGCGTTTTGAGTGTTCCAAAGTGCGCAATTATTAACATAAAAATCAGAGTATTTAAGAATAATAAATAAACAACAAAATTTATTCGCCGCAGTTTTCACCAATATCAATTAGATGTGCATGTTATTACGAAAATAAATACATTTACATTTTACAAGGGGGTATCCCAGAAGCAAAAGATAATTTAAAGGAATCAAATAAAATGGAGGCTTTTCCTTCAAGGTGATTTTTTTGTATTTATTTTTAATTATTGGCAGGGCTCCCTAAATCCCTAAAACTATGAACTTGCTCCCCAGCTCCCCTAGAATAATTACCAGTGCGCCCCAGCCCCTGAAAATGAAAAGCCCTTCTCCCTAGCTCCCTAAAACCCCTGGGGCCCAAAAGGAATAAATACTATTGCGCATCCAAGGAGTCATGTGCTGTCATTACGTTCTGTCAAATATTCTATTTATTAAAGGGCAGATTTATTGTTTGTTTACTTGAAAGCAGGGCAGGACATTAACTGCGAACTGCGAAAAAGAATTTTTATTAAGAGTTGTTTCTCTTACTATATACAAGCCTTCGCGTTCTGGTGGTTTGAACCAGGCGGATGGATATTGGTGTTGCGTGCTGCTGTTTGATCCTTCTATTACAAGCACATGACGGTTTCACTGGTCTAATTATTGAGCGTATTTCTGCATTTAGGAATTGGCAACCTCGTTGGTAAAACACCCAGTTTGTTAATCGTTATAATCAGATAATCATTACAGTATATAGCAGTCAAAGGTTTAGATAAACAAAGAGAATTCTGCGTAAAACTTACCTATCATTTTTAACACATGTTTTGGGTGCTCAAAAGAACCGTATCATTGAGATGATTCTTTTGAGTACGCACAACGTATGTTTTGGATTATTGTTTTGTTACGCACTCTTAACTAAAGCCCTGACAGTGCATGTCAACTGCTGGGTGACAGTTTGATCGCATTTATAATTTGGTTGTTTACCACCTACATGTATGACCAGATAAGATAAGAACTATACTCAACTACAAAAGAAACCCATCAGTCACTTTTTAGGGCAATTACGGTAAACTAATTTAGAAATCAAAATATTTATATACCATATTCTTTAACAATCAATTATGCATCAAGTTATTGAATAATGTCACATTTTTTACTTAAACCCGTTCATGCTGTACGCCAGTGTATAGACAAGGGGTCATTTCTAAAAATGACGAGTTTCAGACAATTGGTTTTCACTCGAGTTCTAGTCTTAATCAGTTCACTTTGTCCAATGACCGGTATGTCCCTCTCTGACGAAGCCATCGAGCGTGTGCAGAAGCTAAACCGAACCGCGTTAGTTTTGTAAGCTCGGATCTCACTCCGATAGAGCAGCTGTGGGATTAGTTCTGGTGACGCATCCTGGATCATTCAGTGCAACCTCGGAATCTTCGACAGCTCCAGGTTACTCTCCATTAAGAATGGGCACCGATTCCCAAGAACGTTGTGCAACGTTACGTGCTTCTGATTCGACCACGTTCTGATGCATTTATTGCTGCAGGTGTTTTGGACGAATTTTACTCAAGTGAACTGATTAAGACGAGAACAAGA
This sequence comes from Loripinus fragilis, assembly GCA_964019695.1. NCBI lineage: Eukaryota > Metazoa > Mollusca > Bivalvia > Lucinida > Lucinidae > Loripinus > Loripinus fragilis. Next base: position 96,038,518 of record OZ026518.1, read on the forward strand.
TATTCATTCTCAAGTGAAAAACTTGTCATTTTTGAAAATAACCCCTTGTCAAACCACTAGAGAATAGCATGAACAGATTTAAGTAAAACTGTTACATTATTCGATGAAATGATGCAGAACTGATTGCTGTGAAATATGGTATAAATATATTTTCATTTCCATAATTGCCCCGAGAAGTGACTGATGGGTTTCTTTTGTAGTTGAGTATACATAGATAGATACTACTAGAAAGTTGTAGTATTGTAGTCAAGGCTTATGAAGTAAGTTGATGAAACATTGATTCATTGTGAATAGTATGGTAGATGTATTTGAGTTGATAAATTAAAAGAATAAACACCCCCTGCTTCAAAAATAGTAAGTGAGTATGATCAGGGAATACCACAATCACAAACTGCGGACACATCCATGGCACCGCGAGGAAGAGCCACACAACAATCACGAGACAACATGAAGACAAACTAAGCAAAGCAACCAGCTCTCTCTCCCCTATCAAGATGATTGCAAAACTAGAATGAACATAAAGTAACGTACAATAAAACGTAGAACAATTACAAACCTGCGTACCTGAGCTATTATCATCAACACAGCGCGTACCCCCGTAAAGTCCTACACTTTTTCTTCGCACTGTGTTGTGTTCTTGAGCAAGGCACTTTATCCGCTGCTTAGTACTGGTTCAACCCAAGAATATCCGTCCCGGCATGACTAAAACATTTGGACTGGGATGTAAATGATAAAACAAACAAATGTCAAGTGGGCACCGTATCCCTAATTTTCAGAATAATTTAAAGTGCATGACCTCCAAAATGTTGAAATGATGTCAAAACTCAAATCAATTTGTAGCAGTCCTGACTATCCGAGACTCGTGTACATACGCTACAGATTTAGACAGACAGGTCTTCGCAACTTCGCAAAAAGTCTGATCAGGATCTACAGCATTTGCCAATCTGCACCCACATTTGATACCGCATGATAAGGCCTCGTCGCTGGAAAACGGTCTATATTTGGGGTTTGCAACAAGCGATACTCGAACCAACTTGCTCAGCTAAAGTACACAAACTGACTGGAATAGTGATGTTTTGTTCGTCGAAAAAAAAGCAGGAGCGAATAGCATTATCACGTATAAGCCTGCGCAGGCTGTTCTTCTTATTTGATGTTGGCCGAAAACGAAATCCGTTTTCTCGCGACGATCGATGCCCATATAGATAATTATGCTTTGGGAGTTTCATTTATACCCATTCACGCATGGTATCAATAAAATTATTTTGTCGACACCCAGTACCATGCTCTGGTTAACATAACAGGGGATCCATGACTTGATGAATCCACCCATCAATATATTTGAGTGTTACTTTTTTTTCATGTTTCGTATAGGGAAATCATACTTGTCAATATTGTTCCATTATTCTTATATATTGTTGCTCTAAAATTGTACAGTAAAACCTGTTTTAGCGGCAACTCAAAAATAGACAAGACAAAGATCTCAGTGACAAATGGTAGCTTAATGAAGGTCGAACGTATAGCAGAATGCTCCCCTTGGGGCATTCTGCTATACCCTTGGGGCATTCTGCTATACCCTTGGGGCATTCTGCAATGCTTTTGACCAGCATTAAGCGTCAATTGGTCTTGAAAACCAATTTTTGGTCATTTTGAGAGTGACCGTTTTAGACAGGTTTTACTGTATCGCCTTACATGTCCGTGAACAGAATTGCGTTTTGTTAATAAAATACTTAAAACAATGCTAAAGTGCACGGTCCTTACTCTATATTTGATTTTTAGCGTTTGTCGTATGTTGTGTTTTTCGTTAAAATTTTAGCAGAATATTTCTGTGTTTCACAAAAGTTGAACATGGCCCTTATGAACGCCGTATTTTGCATTTAGGAGTCACAAGTTGTATAGAAAGGGTTAAAACAGCTTTGCTTGATCACCCATCTATGCTTAATTTAAACCAGTGACGCGAGAGACCGAATGCAATATTTATAAAATATTATAACTTACTTCTCGTTCCGCTCAGTGAACGTCACGATTCAGTGGGTGCATTTTGGCTGTTATATCTCTATAGCTTGGATTTAAACACACTGAATGTGCATTCTGGTCAGTATTATTTTCTCATTTTTTTCAGAATTGTTGCTTTCTTTGGTACTAAGGTTTCTTCAGTAAGTTAACACGATCTATAATTTAGTCAGCACATGATAATGAGCCACGACATGTGATTTCCAACAATGTGGCATTTAGACAAGTGTACACTCAGATTAGCCTGTGCAGCCTCCTTTTAAACTTAGAATCTACAATTGAAGTTCAGTCAGTAGCTTAACACTCATAGACTATTGAAGCGACTAGCAAAGGCTCTGATCAGACTGCGCGTATGTGCAGGCTGATCAGGGGCTTTGCTGGTCGCACATACTACATTGTTGGAAATTCCATGTCGCGGCTCAATTATGTTATCACATCCCCCAACAGTGAAGGCTCACACGAGCCTCCGCATCTGCATAGACTCCCTAGAGTATACGTTGATTGCACACACAGAGTATGGATGTAGATGAAGACTAAGACCATAATCAATACCTCTTACCTCTCTGGATACGTCATCCGCTGCTTTAAAAGAGGCATTTGCGCGTATGCGTTAAGTTCATGTACCATTCTCATCACGGTGCCAACCTCCTTTTCAGGCGCACATGGTAACTGACATCGTTTTGTTTGTGTGTCTGATTGGATTCTTTACGTCCCAGTCAACAATTTTTCAGTTATGTCGGGACGGGTCTTCCTGGATTGAACCAGTACTAAGCAGAGATAAATGTATCTTGCTCAAGGACACAGCACAGTGACGCCGGTGAGGCTCGAACCCGCGAGTCAAGCACTCTACCACTGAGCCAATGTGCTCCCGTAACCGACATCGTTAAAGTTCCACAAAGGAAATAAATGTCGAGATTATTGTCTGAAAGTTTACTGTCGTGCCAACGAAGAGTGACAATGACGTAATATTTTGTTATCAATTGTTAAGTAAAACATTAACTTGTACACTCCACTTGAGCAAAAGCGAATCGAGAGATCACTTGGGTATTAATCCTATCCTGTGGATAGGATTAATACTCAAGTGATCTATCGATTCTAAGTCCCTAATAACTTTGTAAATAAAGCATGACGTCACTGTCACTCTTGGCTGGCAAGACAGTAGTTGCATTGTTTGTGTATCCGAGCAGGTAAGGCTCTGGCGAGCAAGCCAATCTGCATAAAATAGTCTGAGTCTTTGTTGATAGCCAATGCGATGACACATTTTACAAAAATCTAACCCATTTATGCTAATATAATTACCCACCCTTATTTATTGAACGAATCCATTTCTAATGTAATGGTTGTTATGTAGTAAGCTTCAAACTTCATTCCAATTTTGAAAATTCATTCTGCAAGCAAACAGTGTAGAACAGGATCAGAGGCCGCCTTGCATCAATAGTCGCATAAAAAGGACGCTTGACTTACTTGATTGTATCGATTCCTGATCTTTGCACCCTCACTTACTTAGATGGGTCAAAACAGACGAGAGTAGAATTTTAAGTTTTGGGTTATTACTAACATCCAAGTCAACCAGTTATGCTAATTGTAGGCCGGTTCCCTGGGTGGAAACAAATGCTAAGCAATGAATATTATCATATAATTGCCTTGTTCATTGACACAGCACAATATCTCCAGTTAGATTCAAACCAAGGACCTCTTGATATTTTACAATGCCTGTGATGATGGTTCAGACTTAGTCAATTCATGGACGGATCCAGAAGGGGGAACAGGGGGTCATGACCCCCGTGAAAAAATCACAAAAATATATGGTTTCTTAGCAATACTGGTCTGGGTCCCCTGAAAAATCACCAAAGCTATCAAGCCAGCATTCAATGTTGGGCCATCATCGGCCCACCAGCGAAACGCCATTTAAATGGCGTTTCGCTGGCGGGCCGAAAATGGCCCATTTATAGTTATATTTGGATCCTCTATCCCCTCATCAACTAAAAAAAACGTTATCAAATTTGACCCCCTCTGACAAAACTTTCTGGATCCGCGCATGGTCATCTAATCCGACTGGATAGTCGCGCATATACGTTAAAAGACTGACATTTTAATATACTGACGGGCTTTAAAAACGCTACACTAGGATAGCAGCTTTAATGAATTTCTCGAAAAAGAATGCGAATCAATAAAGTTGATTGTATATTAAATAGTGTGCATTTACGAGTAACACATGAAAAATTTATCCACTTCAAATTAATTTAAAGCATTAAAAATGTAAACTCTTTGAGATAGGGGTCAACTCTTTAATTTGATAAATCTTTATCTGTGAAAGATCCCCTACTTCTTTAAATCAAGAAACACGAGAAGCATCAAATATGCGTCATGAAACTTGTTAGTCATCGAGGAATGGCTTTCATTTTGATTGGCTGGTATGCGATACAGCAGGTTTGCTTTTTTGACGTTAATCTGTGTGTACCCGTTAATTCGATGACTTAAAAACTCTGCTACTTAAGAAATGTTTCATTGACTAAAACTTTAAGAAGCAATACTGTCGTCGAGTTTAGTTGTACAATTAAAACTTTAGTGTTGACTGAAGAAGCCACTTCAGGATAACAACATCTAAGCCGAGAAAGTGTGCATTCAACTGTCTTTTGTAAGATATAACAGGAAGTTAGTGTAGCGTTTTTAAAGCCCGTCAGTATAGTTTTAAAAATGTACATTCGCTCATGGCTTATCTTAAAACATTTACTAAAATACAGTTTAGCATCAGCATAGATGATAATAGTTGCATAAAATATATGTACTGTTCAATCTCAACCTACACCAATCGTATGCTGCTAATATATGGTAACTGGTTTCTTTCTTACATTTACTCAGTATTCTTAAGTTTACTTTAACTTTACACTTTAAATACAGCCAGGGTATAGTTTTTATGTGTTTTTTTTCCAGACACGATGCTGATACGTGTAGGTCTACTGGTTATCGTAAGTATTTGATCTTAATACTTATCCCCAGTCCTAGACTGGCAATAGTCTGAGTTGAACCGATTTGTCACAAGTGCCAAAATACGTTTTGTTTGAGTTGAAGAATTACGTCCCAGACAATATTTCTTCAGTCGTAGACGTTTCCTGGGTTGAACAAGTATTAAGCAGAGGATAAAGTGCCTTGCTCAAGGACACACTGTATTTTAGCGGTCAACTTTTTCTTTCGATTTTTTACACGAACCTGTTTGAATACGGCGTTGCGCATGTGCGGACTGTAATTGGCATCTGTTAACCACGAGCAACATACGAAAATATTGACGAAACATCAAAAATGTTAACCTCCCCAATCGGGGTCATGACCAGATTTTCTGGCAAAAAAGAAAATCAATCAATTTCAGTGATCAATAACTTTTTATTCCAGATCATTTAAAGAGATTTGAACCGTAAAAAGTTAGATTTTCTATACTTAACATATGCCAACAGCTTATTGTGTCAACCAGAACATCAAAAAGTATATCTCAGTGAAACGGTTCTTTAAAGCAAATAACACAAATTTTAAAAACAGATATTCATTATTTTAGGCTCTTATTTGTTTCATTTTGACCTAAGAATAATCGAGTTTTCACAATGTTCGTTATTGTTAGATTTCCAACAATGTGGTATGTGCCACCAGCCTAGGCTCAGACCAACCTGTGCATACGCGCAGTCTGATCAGAGCCTTTGCTAGTCGCTTGAGTATTCTATGGTTGTTAAGCTACTGACTGAACATCATTTGGAGTTTCTAAGCTTACCAGGAGGCTGCACAGGCTCGTCTGAGTCTAGACATGTCAAAATGCCACATTGTTGGAAATCACATGTAACGACTCGTTTGTTTATTTCACAGGGCTTATGCATGTGTTGCATGCCCAGCGTGTGGTGTCAGAGGACAATACAACACAGAGGTAAGTTTACTTCATTGAAGGAGGTGGGGAAGGGGAAGCATATTGCTTACAACCACGCAACTAGCAGGATAGCAAAGAGGTAGTTCATGAACTCGAATTTGGAGATATAGCTGTCATGCAAATATAAACAATTTGCAGTAATGACAGGAATTTTGATACTGATTGGCAGTTTGGGATGTTTAAAAGAGGAAAAGACAATGGACATGATACTTGGAAAATGTAAATTTCCAAATAGTTTTCTTCCTTATTTTCAGTAACATATATGATGTAGGTACACATTGGAATTGCCTCTATGAGGCAATTCCATTGTGTAACAACAACATATGTCTTTTCCATAAATGACTTTTCACCATAAGCTTTTATTAAACAAATTCTTAACCACTTTCATTAATTCAAAGAAATGAGCATGTATAGAAATAAACACTTTTTCATGCAGTTTGTCATGCACCTGGATGACAATAATAGACTGTCTATGTTATGCTTCTGGCAGCTTATCTTGAGATGTTTCATGGGAATATATTGCTAAATTGCTAGTTGCATGGTTGTAATACTAGGATGGGTTTGAAACAGCAACATAAAGCCTGTTCGAGTCAAAACTCCCTCGAACCTAATAACCCGGGCAGGTACAGTATGAATTCTTCCTTCTGTCACTCCTATATAACACATATGGAAATTTTTCATCAAAGTTTTCTCAGAAACTACTTGATTTAGGATTATGAAATCTTTAACAATTTTGTCTTTTCTCTGAAAGTGTTACAACCTCTGATGGCTACCGCCGGGCTCATGTGAGCTTTACTTCCTTCTTGCTATATTTATAAGTTACTATTACACCTGAGCTGCTACATCTTTTCGTGTGAATATACGCTTATGTTTTATCCTTAACAACTTGAGTTAAACTTTGGAAAACTTTTCCCCAGAAATTACAAAAATAACAAAAAGCAGATTGCGCTATAGCTTTGACTGACCAACTTCAACCTGAATTTACGTTCAAACATATGTAATGTTCTATGCAATAGTGTATAATGCATTTGTACTTTCATTGTGTTTCATTTTAGCCACTGGCCTTTGTTTGCGTGATGTTACTGCAAATACGATGACAATGACGTTCAACTTCAACCTCAACGGCGACCCAGCGGGGACGGTAAAGGCTCTCAACAGTGCTGGCACAGGGGTTTGTACAATTAACCCTTCCGACGTTCCAGATCTTGTGAGCGTTATTCGCACAGACTCAACGTCAGATGTATCAAACGGCTGTGGTGTCGTAAGGGTAGGTATTGACACAAGTTGCACAAAGGAGCTCTAGCGATAAGGCGTATATTTTCCCTAGTTGACATGATTACTAAACCTAAATTCTAAATTGCCCTAATATTTTTAAAATTGGACTGTTTCGGTAATAAAATATGCATAGAAAGCAACAAAATAGGTTTCAAAGCGATCCATCATTTACAAAGCCGTGAAAACTTCCGCCTTCTACTCCCACCCCTCATTTTACGTCTTTATACTGGGTGCCGTTTAGACGATAGTTTAAGTAAATTCTTTGCAGGTTTTCAAAAAGTAAAAGTGCTAAAATATTAAGGATATAAGTGCCCTTAATTTCCAAAACTTTGCGGTATTCCTTATGCGCATGCGTACGAAATATACTTAAAAATGTGACGTTTGTCATTGAAAAGATGAAACTGGTGTCTTTCAATTTGTTTTTAGATGCTTCCCCCCCTAGACCCAAGATGCCATTTGGACAATTAAATGTCGCTATATAGATATATAACATATGTAAATGGCGTCTTGGGTCTAGGGGAAAAAGGGGTTGTATAAGCGAAAGAAGACATTAAAAATAGACCACTATGCCAGATGGTCGTTTTTATTGTACATCAACTGTATAAATACTTTTACTGTACAATGCATGGTTCCCTGTTTAACGGTTTTGGTTTCCATATATGTTACTGAATAACAAGCACAGTTGATGACCGAAATAAATTCTCATTCAATAAGAAGTGAGTTATTACATGCATGAAGGAAACCCCGTTTTAAATATACAAATTCGGGGGCAATGGTGCATCGACGGCTCGTCTATATATATTTGTTGAATGTGCCTAGTTTCTCCAGTCGTTATTTCAACAAAATAAAACGAACGTCTCGTTTAGGGAGATTGCACGCCTTATCGCTAGAAATTCTTGTCCAGTTTCAGGCCTCCAGATATAAGTGCGTATTGGAAAATTATTTACTTTATTTCTCATCCAAGACATATGTTGTGGGTACTCAAAAGAACCGTCTCAATGAGACGGTTCATTTGAGCACCCTAAACAAATGTTTAAACTAATTGGTAAGGAAATAATTAGAATTTTACGCAAATAAAATTCCCTTATCTGGATCTATGCAGTTTGCCAGAAAACCTGTCTCCATAGTTTGCGACCAGGTGAAGGACAATCAGGCCTACTCAACTGCATTAGATTCATGTGCGGATCCAGAAAGTTTTGCCAGAGGGGGTCCAATTTCGCAACGTTTTTTTTAAAGAGAGGATCCAAATAAACCTATGAGCGGACCATCAACGGCGATGATGGCGTTTTCGCTGGCGTGCCGATGATGACCCGACATTGAATGCTGGCTTGGTAGCTTTGTCATTTTTGGGGATCCGGACAAGTATTGCTAAGAGACCCTATATTTTTATGTTTTTTCAGAGGAGGTCTGGACCCCCTGTACCCCTCCCCTCTGGATTTGCCCATGAAATTATTTGAACTTTGCATGGTACAAGTTTAGCTATCATACAATTTAGAGAGCAAATGGCAGATGCGCAGGCTGGTCTGCACCTATGTTGATAACATTCAGCAATTATATCATGTATTCACGTGACTAGACCCGATAATCTCATTGAAACGACGTGATTAACAGGTTTACGATCATACTGTTTCGAACAGCAATATAAGACCCAACCCATCTCATAGATGATAAAACCTTTTTCATGCTCAACTCAGCTAAGCACGAAATTTGTCCTGCTCATTAATGTTAAAATGCCAACAATTTATAAGCAGGATCAATACAATATCTGAGAGACTTAAAGCAAGAAACGTCTTCATTTGTCGGTATTTTAGTTTTTATGAGCAGTTAAAATTTCATGCTCAGTTGAGTTGAGCTTGAAAAAATATAACCTCGGGCCTGATATATGGTGAATGCACAAACGAGAGAAATAGTGTGTCGCAGAAGTACACACCGTTTTTAACATAAAATACTAGAGCAGAAGTCGATGGTACACCATAGCGAATACCCGCTTTTTTACTTATAACCTTTACCTTGCGGTCAAGGTCACACAAAATGTAGCTCAGTACCTTCTAGATAATATGACCTATGCACCTGTAAAGTTTGAAGTTAATATGTCCAATGGTTAAGTAGAAGAAGCATTTACAAAAAATACACTATACCCATAGACCTGTCAAGGTCACAAAAAATGTTGTCAAGTGCCCGCCAAATCATATGACCTTTGCACCTGCAAAATTTGAAATTGCTATGTCCAACAGTTTAGAAGAAGATGCATTTACGAGAAATTATTTGACCTTTGACCTTGGGGTCAAGGCCGCACAAATGTTGCTCAGTATCCTCTACATCATGTGGCCTATTCACCTGCAAGGTTTGATGTTGCTACATCTAACGGTTGAGGAGGAGATGCATTTACAAGAATTAACATTATTTGACCTTTGAACTTGACCTAGAGTCAAGGTCACACAAAATGTTGCCCAGTAGCCTTTACATCATGTGACCTATCTAGGTACAAAGTTTTAAGTTGCTATGTTTAACGGTTAAGGAGGGGATGCATTTACAAGAAATTACATTATATGACCTTTGACCTTGAATTAGGGGTCAAGGTCACACAAAATGTTGCCCAGTACCATCTACATCATGTGACCTATCTAGATACAAAGTTTGAAGTTGCTACGTCTAATGGTTGAGGAGGAGATGCATTTACAAGAAATTACATTATTTGACCTTTGACCTTGACCTAGGGGTCAAGGTTACACAAAAAGTTGCCCAGTACCCTCTACATTATGTGACCTATCTGGGTACAAAGTTTAAACTTGCTTTGTCTAACGGTTTAGGAGGAGATGCATTTACAAGAAACATGACAGACGGACGCACAGACGGACAGACAGACTGACAGACAGACGGACGACGGACCGGCTTTGGTACGAAATTAATATACTCTTTTTTCTAAAGAAAAAAGCGGGTTTAACAAGTTAAACACTGACAAATACGGTAAAACCTGTCTTAAGCGGCCACTCAAAAATAACACCAAAATTGTTTTTCAAGTCTGATTATCGCTAAATGCAGGTCAAAAGTATTGCAGAATGCTCCAAGAGGAGCATTCTGAGGAGCATTCTGCAATACTTTCGACCTTCATTAAGCTACCATTTGTCATTAAGATCTGTCTTTTGTCTATTTTTGAGTGGCCGTACTATAATTAATTGTACTTTTTAACTCCTGATGTATATGTTTTTCGCTATTTTCAGGCTACAGATGCTCAAGGTGTTGCAGTAAGTAGTCTAAACATGCAACGGTTAAAACAAAATCATAATTACTTATTGACTTTCGTACAGACACATGTAGACGGATGGCTGAGAATGGGTTTGCTCCCCCCCTAGGGAATTTTGCAGACATATCCTATCTTGTAGAGAATTGAAAGCCGAGTCTTTTAAGAGATGTTTGCACTCTGTGCTCCGGGGCGTTAGTCTGTAAGAGCCTGTAACATACGTTACTTAATCAAACTAAGAAAAAGTAAATTGAAAGTTTGGGCTACAAATTAAACACATTAAAATATTTATTCTTAAAAATCATTCATACATTCTGCATACTGGATATCTTAACTACGTATGACAGCGATTTGAAAAAAATTGCGGCTTCCTAAGGTGTCATATGCGTTACATAAATCAGATAACCCATAAAAAATTGCAAGTGTGGCTAACATCATTTACATTCACAATTTCTCTGTGTGTTTTGCAAAATATTTTTAACCATGTCTGACTAGCTTATGCAATTGGCTAACAGAAAAATTAAAGTTTGTTTCCCTAGCTTAAATATTTTTTCTGAAATAAGCAATTAAACAACCCTACCCCTACCCAGTTTTAAGGTGAAATGTTTGGTATTAAAACTAAAGTAAAAATAGTTAAAAAATATTTGCAGTTGATGAATGTGTTTCATTGTTTGGGATTTATTTGCTTATATGAAAAGACTCATAAATCTGCAAGTTAGTTGCAAAAATTTTAATATCAGAGGCTGTAACATATGTTACCTGATGTAATAAATGGGCAAGCTCATTGTCTTTCCGTAAGATATGCCTAAAAATGTTTTAATCTCATCGAGGGAATTTTGCAGACATATTCCTTCTTATAGTACAACTCAAGCTGCATCGAATAAGGGATGTTTGCACTCTCTATGTTGGGGCGTTAGTCTGAAACAGCGTGTTACATGCGTTACTATATCAAATAAAGGAAATGTAGTTTGAAAATTTGAGCTAAAATTGTGAAAAAACTTGCAGCTGTTGGATATCTTACATTGTTTAGGGATTTTAAACTGGCTCCTATGATAAATACTTATAGATCTGCTAGTTGTCTTCAAGTTTTAAAGATCAGAGAGCGTTACATATGTTAGCGTGATAAGTAAAATCATCAAACAGTATTTTGACATCAAGCTGAGTAAGGGCCTGCTCCATCTTAATCCCCTTTGGAATTCTGCAGACAAATTACATCTTATGTAACCATTCAAGGTGCATTTAATAAGAAATGTTTGCAGTCTGTAAGTCGGGGCATTAGCCTGTAACAGCTTGTTACATATGTTACTATATCAATTTGAGAATATGAAATTTGAATGTTTGAGCTACCAAAAGAAGACATTAAAATTATCTAATAAATTGACATTTTTATAGTCTTATACTGGATGTCTTTACTACATATGGAAGCTGTTTAACATTAATACGGCTAACTGTGGTGTTATGTACGTTACATGAACCTAAATATAATTTAAAAGCTATAATCGTGGCTATCGTCATGTAGTTAAACAACTACTATGACTTGGGTTTCAAACTGTTTTATTAGATTTTACGAATATATACTCAATTGATGAATAGGAAAACCCAAGTTTGCTTTTCTATCTTAAATATATTGTATTATAGGAGCTAATACACAGCCCTACTCCCAGTTTTACAGAGAAGCGAATTTTGTTATTACCGTTTAAGTAATACACATGAAAGCGATTACAGCGTGTGGATATTATTCATTTTCTTAGTCTGTCTTACTCATATATCTACAAGATGTCATTAAGTTAAAGATCAGGACACTTAATGTGTACTTATTAGTCTTTGGTGCCAAAACACTAGGAATTATATTCATTTCTGATTATCAAGCCCATGGACTGGTGTTACAGATGTTATCAATGACCTTTTGGACATATTTCCTAATACTGTGCATATGATGCTAAATATAGAGCCACGAATAGAAAAGATAGTTTTACATTTTTACAAGAAAATACAATAAATGAAATGGTCCAAACTATTTCTCATCGATTTAACACTCATATTAAACGTTTGTCGTTGTCTGCTTCTGTGGTAATCATTATTATCACACGCCTCCTTACAACTAGTAGAATCATCACACAATATTTCAATCATTTACTGTTATTCAATTTTACCACCAGTCCACTCAAAATTGATGAGCCACTATCAACTTTCCAATTTTGCCATTTATGGCTTGGAACATTCAGAAACTGATATGAATTCCTAATAGTTGGCTCTTTGAGTATATGTTTCAAGTGATACTCTGCAAGTAGGAGAAAGACATAAGCTTTACAAGGAAGAAAACTATGCCATTAAGAGCAATGAGTACCTGGACTGATGTACCTTGATATTTCTGTGATAAAGAATCATATCTTAGCTGGTTAACTTTTATAAATGTAGCCTTTCCATACATGTAAAACCACATATTTTCATCTAATAATGTCTCTGCACTTATTATCTTTCCCCAAGCATTCAAAAACATATTGATGTCTTAGTTCTTCTGAAGTGCTGAAACCGAGGTAACTCTTTCCCTTCAGATAAACGAACTAGATGTATAACAGCAGGTAAAGCAATGAAATGCAGGATGAACAGAGCACAAATAAGACCCTTTCAATTCAATCATTCACTAAGTTTCTAAGATAAGAGCGCTTATTAAAGGATGTAACATATATAACTCGTCATAATAAATGAGCAAGGGCATTGTCGTGACATCCTTTTTGATTACACAGTCAGAGGCAAGTGTTTTCAATTTCAGTGTTTTCAATGGATCATGACATGATGCACCTTACCAACTTGTTTACTCTGTATAAATCTTCCATAGAGCATAATATAGAACTACTGGTTATTCCATTCTACCTATAGTCCACTTTCCTTCTTTTGAATGCAACAGCTAATGATATGACTGCAAAAACTGAGAAATTATAGGTTTTACATTATTTTAAGACATGCTTCAATGTACTGACACCAAAAAACAACCAACTGATGGCAATGTCCAACTTCATATTCTTTCTCTTATACCAGATATCTTTCAAGGTGTAACAGAAATTGTTTCAGATGGTCTGCCAAAACCATCAAGAGTCAACTTTGTAACTATAGAAAACCTATAAAGTTCTTTGGGCGCAGCAAAATACTATTGATCTAAGACCTGAGAACTTAAGCACCAAAAGACTGGATAGGTTTCATGGCAAATGATGCAAAAAAGCAGCCTATCAAATTTCTGTTTGACCAATGTCAGAAATCTTAAAGTATTCTTAGAGGTACATGGTAGAGACATAGATTTTGCAAAATCAGAGCTAAGTTATCATTTGACTAGCACGGATGCAGAGGCAGCTGCAGTTAGATTGTTCTTGCCACTTCACAGGGAGAGATATATACCAGAGTCATACTCCATTGTATGCATATATGTGAAAAGGCATTATACCAATATTTAATCAGGTGTTTGATCCCATGACACTGACATGCTGTTTCTGCTTTTGAAGAATGCTAAGGATTCAAGTTTGGCTGAGTCAAGTTGTTTGATGCTGGCACTGGCCACACATACAAAGAAAATTAAGTCTTTTGATGAATAAAGAGGAGGATCACACGAAATGCTTATAAGTGATGTTTGTCACAATTACCAATTTTAAAAAGTAATCTTAATTAATGTAACACATATAACACCATAGGAAGTTGTATATTTGTTAAAAAATCTTTTCTTATGTATCAAAGGTATTCAGCATGCAAACTACATGAATAATTCAAATATAAAAAGATAGTTTTATGTCATCTTTCTGTTTCTCAGACTGTCAATTCATTTATTCTTAAATTGATATGGTAACATACGTATCATACCATTACAGGCTAACCCCCTAGTTAATAGAGTGCAAACATCTCTTATTTGATGCAGCTTGAATTGTTCTTTAAGGTAGGATATGTCTGCACATTTCCCAAAGGGGTGGAGAGGAACAGGGTTGTACTCAGTTTGCAGTCCTAATACAATGCCATGATTCTACTGGTTGTGATGAAATGGGTAATTATTTTGCAATAGAAGCAGACACAATGATAGACATTGTGAGGGTGACTTGAATAAAGATTGTTTTTGAATAATTTTATTTAATAGGAATATTTATTAAATTGTGTCATTTAAATGAGAACTATTATTTTCTATCTATATGTCTATATATTTTAATATTATAGGCATTAGGAAATATGTGATTAAAAAGGTTATATATAACACAGGTAACACAATTCCAAGGGCTTGTTATCAGCAATGACTGTAATTACTAAGACTAAGGCACCAGAGGCTAGAGATTAAAAGGAAAACATGAGAAAACGGTATTTTTCTGAAATATCATCACTTACTTCCAAGAAAATTTCCTAGCTCATTCATTATGCCATGTAACATACGTTACATACTTTAATAAGTGCTCTGATCCTGATGTCAAACATGCAAATGTATGATTCTTTATTGCATTAGCAAGACAGTGCCAAAAATGTAAGATATCCACGAGCGTCAAATATTTTCATATATTTTTCTTCAATAATAGATACCAAAATTGGATACATAAAATTGGGGGTAGGGTTGCTTAATAGCTCATATAAAACAATGTATTTGAGATAGAAAAGCAAACTTTGTTTTTTTCTATTAGTCAAATAAGTATTTTAGTAAACTAAGATTAAAAACACTTGTAAAATTGCACAAATCGTCTGTAAAATGAATGATGTTAGTCACATTTTCAACTTTCAAAGGGAAATTTAATCTATGTAACGCATATAACACCATTGAAGGCTGTAATTTTGTTAAAAAATGCTGTTTTTATGTAGCTTAGGCATCCAGCTTGCAAACTACATAAGAAATTTGAATGATTAGATGGTTTAATGTCTTCTTTCTGTAGCTCAAACTTTCATTTTGAATTTTTCCTTAGTTTGTTACAGTAACATATGTAACAGGCTGTCAAAGACTAACGCCCCGGAGCACAGAGTGCAAACATCTCTTAAAAGATGCGGCTTGAAATTTTCTTCAAGATAGGATATGTCTGCGAAATTCCCTAGGGGGGGGGGGGGGCAGGACCTTTTTTAGCTCGAAGTCTAATGTAGTCGTATTTATCCGTTCTTTTGAGAATTGCATGCATGTCTTAAAATAACAAGAATCTCTTTAAAATGGATACTCAGCGGCTTTTAAATATATTGACACTATTTGATCAGCATTGACATCTGGAGATATTTTTTTATACTGTAACACAGCATAGATAACGCAAGGGATACGTATAGAAGATTAAATTTGACTACTACAGCTGTAAAATTAATTGAATTGTTTCTTTAGTCATTCTTTAAAAAAACAGACGCACGGCAGGACGGGTTGTTTGTTTTGTTGTTTTTATCCAGACACTAAAAAGCGAGTCTGACTGCAGATCCAGGCGTCCCAAGTTCGATTCCGTCCCGTTCTCATACTTTCGTGGAGATTGATCATGAAATAATTTCTACGATCATTTTCCTCTTTCCGCTGATTCAAGAAGGGTTGTTGTCAGTTACAAGCGAACGTATGTG
Organism: Loripinus fragilis; assembly: GCA_964019695.1. Classification (NCBI taxonomy): domain Eukaryota; kingdom Metazoa; phylum Mollusca; class Bivalvia; order Lucinida; family Lucinidae; genus Loripinus; species Loripinus fragilis. Next base: position 96,054,498 of record OZ026518.1, read on the forward strand.
CACGCAATTACTGGTTAATGCTTAATCAAGCTTGCCAAGGAAAACGTGTGATTAGATGAACTGACCATCTGGACATGATCATAGCTACTGATTGGGGCGTAAAACCTCAAGCAAAACAAAACGATAAACAGATTTGGGAACCCTTTTTATATGAAACTGCATTATGTAGGAACGATATAATTTAGAAGTTGTGCTTGTAAGGTTATTCCTTGGAAAATGATCTTGTCAGCCAAATGATACAGTAAGTAAAAGCCTAAAAAAGCTCCACATGTCAAGCAGATTTGATTTTATCACCGAACATTGAAACTTGCACTATTGTGTAAGACACTTTATCCTCTGTTTGTGTATGTTGATGCTGTACGTCCCAGTCAACAATTATTCAGTCATTTTGGGACTTTTCCTGGGTTGAACTAGTACACAGCAGAAGATTAGTAGTCTTGATCAAGGGCACACCACAGAGGCTCTGATGCAGATCGGGCTAGCACCCCCATTGATTTAAAGTCTAGAACCACTCCAACGCTGTGTCACTCTACTCTTCATATAATGCCAAGAAAAAATATGTGTGGTTCAGGTTACTTGACCTACCCTAAATACTTACCCACTACCCTATAATTTCTCCAAATTCTGAAGTTGGAAAAGAATAGCAGAACAAAATAATGTTCTCCAAACTCTGAAGTTGGAAGAGAATAGCAGAACAAAATAATTTTGTTCTGCTATTCTCTTCCAACTTCAGAATATGTAGAAAAAATACACATCAAAATGACCATCTAATATGGACATCCAAATTTCTATGCATTCAGTCTTTGGTATTTGAAGTAAAAGGATTAAAACAAAGTTCTACCTTTCATATCAGTTTTGTCTTATTAAATACATTTCCAAGCAGGTCTTCATATTAGTTTTGTCTTATTTAATACATTTCCGAGCAGCTCTGAATATTCCAAGAAAAAAAAGTTCTCAAAAAATTAGTATCCGACCTACTACCTTCAGGGTGTAACCTGAACCTCACACATTCTTTTTATTTGTCTTATGCAAGTAACACATTGCTTAAAAGTACCTTTTAAGTTGGTTTTAGACATGCATATTTTCAACTTCACATGCCTATTTCAATACTATTTTAGCCACGACATGTGATGTCCAACAATGTGGTATTTTGACAAGTGTAGACTCATACGAGCCTGTGCAGCCTCCTTTTAAGCTTAGAAACTTCAAATGGTGTTCAGTCAGTAGCTTAACAGTCATCAAACAATCAAGCGACGAGCAAAGGCTCTGATCAGACTGCGTGTATGCGCAGGATGAACTGAGGCTTTGCTGGTCGCACATACCACGTTGTTGGAAATCTCATGTCGCGGCTCATTTCACAGACATACACATGGACAATACGGTACACCGAGATAGAAGGATTAGAGAGTGCAGGAATAGACAAAGTCTACAAAGTCACGTGTAAAGCAAACAGTCCAAAGAATGAAGCCAGCACAGCCATAATTGTCAGGTATAGCTCAGACAAATTTGCATAATACATTTCTTGCACGAAAACACAATTTGTGCTTCAATTTTCAACATAAACCGTGAAACTTATGGTATGTAAAGTAGAATCTGTCTTAAGTGGGCACTCACAAAAAAGACGAAACAAAGATCTGAATGACAGATAGTAGCTTAATGAAGGTCAAAACATTGCAGAATGAGCATACTGCAATAATTTTGAACTGCATTAAGCGATTATTGGTCTTGAAAACCTATTTTTGTCTTCTTTTGAGTGGCCACTTATAACAGCTGTGTGTCTTGATCCACATATGAAGTAAGGGTGAGGTTGGTGCACCGTTAAACTGGTAACAGCCCTCCAGTAAACTATTTTGCTGACCGTTCCAAGGCGGGGTTTCTTTTGTGGATCATTTATGTTATTTCTGTTTTGTTTTGCTATACTTTTACGCACGTCTGTTTGTTGATGCCTTGTGGTCACCTGCTGGGAAAGGGCTGACCTCTTGGCTCTCGTTTGTGATGTCTAATTGTGACGTTGTCACTTTCCCATCTGTATCCTGGGTCGGGTGTGGTGCTTGATTGTATCGATCCCTGATCTTTGCTCTCTTTCTTACTTTAACTGTATTGATTAAACGTATCTTCTTTCAATCTAGTTTTTTTAATCCTCCCAACAGCCAGATGTATACATGTAAACATCAACTGTTAAAATATCACTTAAAGCATTTATTTTCGCATCAACAGTAAAAGCATCCTGTCTGAGTGAACCTTCATATGTTGGAGTTCTCGTTGTATTTATTGTCATACGGGTAATTGTAGCTGAAAGACCTATATTCTGTTTTGCAAAAAGTATATGCAGTAGCATTTTGTACACGTCGTCCAGGTCATTGAGGTATAGAGAATCTTACGAGGGACATTTTTTATGTTGTAGAGCTGTAGGTTTATTGAAAATAGCAAAAGTAAATACATACATTATATATATTTGGTCGAAAAATAAAAAACGATATTTGCAATTACCAACTTTTATCTGGTATGCTGGCACATTTGGTTGTAAATTCTCTTGTAGTGCCCCTAATCTTGAAGAAACAGTCACGCCACAAACTCCAGAAGCGACGCTGGAAGTGTTATATGCGACGTCTAAGCAACCGGTAGGAGAGACACCTGTTATTATAGATGAACGCTTGATACTTCGCTTGACAGGGAATTTCGATGGTTTGTCAGGTAATCATGTATGGTTCCTAGTGCTAGTAAAGTACCTCATGTCATATCTGAGCCATGACATGAGACTTCCAACAATGTGGTTTGTGCGACCAGCAAAGGCTCAGACCAGCCTGCGCATACGCACATTCTGAACAGAGCCTTTGCTAGTCGCTTGAATATTCTATGAGTGTTAAGCTACTGACCGAACATCATTTGGAGCTTCAAAGCTTAAAAGGAGGCTGCACAGGCTCGTCTGAGTCTACACTTATCAAAATACCACATTGTTGGAAATCACATGTCACGGCTCATCTATGTAATTTGGCTCAGTTTTGATACACTTCAAGTGTCTGTTTTTATTTGAATCATATCATATGAAAACCTGTATGTTTTATGTGAAAACAGCTAAGGCGCAGATCAGAATGCGCATCAGGACAGATTATGCTGGTATATAGCTGTTGCAATGCTTATCATAAGCTAATACCAGGGGCAAATAAATCTAAAATATAAACAAAATGTTTGTACCTCTATAAATGAAGTCGAATCTTGTACATATAAAGTCCTTGGGTCTATAGATTTATATTTTTGTGGCCCTGTTCCTTGGCTATAACCAGTACTGGCGGGATGGGTTCACGGTTTTAGTGGTTTTTATGTCCAGAAGCACCAAAGGCTCAACCGGCAGTGGTTCTGGTTTTAAAGCGTCTCAGAAGACGGGGGCCATGGTTTAAAGTCTCACCCGTCATACTGGGAGAACCGGGAATCGAACCTGCGATCCCTGGTTTACAAGACATAGGTTTATCCCCTACACCACGGGACTATAGATTATGAGCTCATCTGAGCCGAAGGCTCTGAGGTGAGCTTTTAGTATACCTATGACTCCTGCGTCTGTCATCCTCGTCTGTCCGTCTGTCCATCCGTCAACACATTCAAACATCTTCCCCTCTGAAACCACTGGGCCGATTGAACTCAAATTTCATATGGAAACTCCTGAGGATAGGAGAACGTAATTTTGTTCAAATGGTCTTGGTTTCATGACCAAGATGGCCGCAATGCCCATATATGGCAAAAACCCTTTAAAAATCTTCTTCTCCAGAACCAGAAGGCCGATGACCTTAGGACTTGGTATGTAGCATCAAGGATGTTGGGCCTACCAAGGTCTGGGTTGACCTTGACAAACTTAAAGTCAAGGTCAAGTTTGCTTCCTAATGCATTTAAATTGGAAAATATTTGAAAAGTTGATTTTTTGAAAACTATTGAAGACAAGGTCTTTATTCTCACTTGATACGTTTTATCTAATGTGACAATGGCTATAAATAAGTTCCAAAGGTCAAGGTTGACCTTTGACCTTTCAGCTTAGGTCGCTCATATAGGAGTCCCATCAATATATTAAAACATAGTTTTCTCATAAACCATTCAGCCAATTAAACTCACATTTCATATGTAGACTCCTTACAATAAGTTAGCCAAGATTTATGCAAATTGTTTTGGAAACATGACCAAGATGGCCAACATGCCCATATATGATAAAAACCCTTTAAACATCTTCTTCTCCAGAAACAGAAAGCTCAATGACCTTGGGACTTCGTATGTAACATTTGGAATGAGGGGCCTTCCAAGTTTGTTCAAATGATGATCATAGGTTGACCTTGACCTACTTAACATTAAGGTCAAATTTGTTTCCTAATGCATTATAATTGGCTTTTGTTTTTGAAAAGTTGATTTTTTTAATACTGTTGAAACCAAAGTCATTGTTCTCACTTGATATGTTAAGAGGCAATCCAAAATACAATGTTGACCTTTGACCTTTCAGCCAAGGTCACTCATATTGGAGGCCCATCAATATATTAAAACAGCATTCTCAGAAACCACTTGGCCAATTGAACTCAAATTTCATATGGAGACTCCTTAAGATGAGTGAGGTAAATTTGAACCAAATATGAAGGGTCACATCATCAAGATGGCGGCCATGGCCATATAAGATAAAAACGCTTTAAATATCTTCTACTCTGCAACCAAAAGGCCAATGGCCTTGGGACTTGGTATATAGCATTGAGGATGTGGGCCCTACCAGGTTTGCACAAAAGATGAATCTGGGTTGACCTTGATCTTTTTTACGGCAAGGCCAAATTTGATTCCTTATGCATTTATATTGGAAAAATCTAGAAATGTTCATTTTTCTATTTAACTGTTTAAGTGGAAATCATAGTACTTGGGGAAAATGTTCAACCTATTGAGACACTGGTTATATATAAGCACCAAAGGTCAAGCTGTCCTTTGACTTTTCATCCAAGGCCACTCATATTGGGACTGCCTTATACATATCTAAGCATCTTTTTCTCAGAATTCACTGGGCTGTATGAACTCAAATTTCATATGGAGTATTCAGTAGATAAAACAATATAAATATGACATTATTTTTAGGTCAGTTGATCAAAATGTATATGGTAAAACAAAATATGTTTTAATAATAAGCCTTAGTTGACCTTGACCTATTATAACATTATTAAGGAGATCAGGTGAGCGCTTCAGGACCTTCAGGTCCTCTAGTTTTTTGTAGCCATGTTCCCTGGCTATAACCAGTACTGGATGGTTTGGTTTATGGTTTTGTGGTTTTATGTCCAGGAGCATCCAAAGGCTTAACCGAGAGTGGTATTGATTTTAAAGCGTCTCAGAAGAAGGGGCAAATGCTTAAAGTCTCATTCCACAGACTGTGAGAAGCTGGGAATTGAACTTGCGACCCCTGGTTTACAAGACATAGGTTTATCCCCTACAGCACAAAGAAACACACAAAACACCTCTCAGGTGCTAGGAAGTCCCTACAACATTCAGTGTCGCGCCATCATCGGCCCTCCAGCAAAACTTCTTCTAAATGCATGGCATTTCGCTGGCGGCTTTGTTAACTGGGTAAAGGTTTGCAGGTTTGCTTATGATTCATTAAAATTACAAGTATTTGATATTTCACAAACAAATTATATCTATTTTATATGCAATGTTTTTAGTGGTCAAGCTCCCTCTATAAAATAAAGTGATGATCAAAAGCAAACAAACACAGACACACAACTTTAGACCTGGTTCTGGTTTACCATTACTTATTAGGTCTGACCTCAATACACAAAAATTTGAAGAGGTTCTGATCTGCCACCTATGCTTAGGATTGACACTCCTTGTCTGACCAAGATTCTTGTGGTTTACAGACGTTTCAGTCACACAACCATCATTTTCCTGTCTGACCTGTCATATTCCTGTCTGACTGGACCCACATAATTCGCAAAGGTTCTGATTTGCTAGCTATCCTGGGAATTAGAATTCCCTGTCTGACCGGATACGCACAACTGCAGAGACCATAATCTGCCAGCCATATTTTTGATTGAAAATGCTGGTTTAGCCCTTTCCTTTTCCAAAGAGCAAACCATAATCAAATAAATATTCACCAGATTGACTTTTTTCGTGTGGCGACTCATATTTTATACACAGGTTTAGATAAACAAAATTTTTAAGGGTAAAATTGTAAAAAAATTTCTTTCCCATCAGTTTTAACATATGTTTCGGGTGCTCAAAAATCCCGTCTCATTGAGACGGTTCTTTTGAATACCCACAACTCTTGTTTTGGTTGAGAAATAAAAAAAACATTTTCGTTACTTACTCTTAATTAAAGTCCTGTTTATTTATGTAATAGCATTGACGTTGAATCTAAATGGTGTCATATTGCATGTAATTTTTGTGAAAATGTAAATAGAGAATTAAAAATAGATTTGAAAAAAAAACACACACACACCTTTACAAACAGTTTTGGGCAAACGTTGTGTCAGTGCTGATCTGGATCCAAACCGTTTGACACTCTTATAGTGGTCGCTGTACATCTAGATGTTTGAATCACAACAGATAACAAAATACTCACCCGTTCTAGTTGTTAAACATGTTACAGTGTTTTCAGAAAACACTTTCGCTTTTCTCTAAACACTGGTGTTTTCTAAGAACACATGTTTTAGGTGGTCAGACTGAAAACACATAACACGTTGTTGTTTGTTGTTTTTTTTTTGTTTTTTTTTTTTTGGGGGGGGGGGTTGTTGCAGTTTTAAAAGTCATCAACACGTTTTAATACATTTTCTTAGTTTTTTTAAAACTCCTGGGTTTTATTTCAAAACATAATCAAGCAAAAATGTGAACAAGCAAAGAAGAAATGACTCATGATATTCTTCTCTCCTCCTTTCTTAAGCTAATCTGTAGTATATTTCATTTAATTTGCCCAGAAGTGGTGTATCATCTACTACTTGGCTGAGGTATAGTGCTGGCATAAGACTAGATTGGTTTGTCATGTATATTAGCTTTCCCCACTTCTTGAAAAACAACAGAAATCAGTCCTTCAAAATCAATGCAAAGCTAAAAATATGTACCCTTCTTTGTTTGAACTACCCCGAGATGGTTGCCTTAGTTAATTTATCCTGCTGAAAACCTTTGCAAGCTTTAAGCCCAGATTAAGCGCAACAAAATGTTATACCTGATATGGATCTAAACTGATTCCTCAAAGTCTGTTGTTGTATATAAAAGATTTGTAACTCTCAGCATTTTGAAGTGAAGGGTGTAAACATAATCACATTAGACTGATTGATCTAATTCCAAACACTGATTAGGAAGCACCTCTCGGAATAATATTTTGTTGTGGTCACAACCAGTATCTTCAGGAAAAATGTATTGGCTGGTGTGCAAGAGGATAATATGGAGGGGGGGGGGTGGATAAAATATATAAATTACATGCGTCAAGATAGAGTCAGGGGAGTGGTCTGGACCCCCGACGAGCAATTGAACCCCTTGAAAAAGTGAACCCCCCTTGCAAAATGGTGGACCCTGACTGGAACCTTGGTAAAGTACTGTTTTCTTTAAAATAAAGCGTTGAACCTATTGTAAATAAGTTTGAGAGAAAAACTAAAAAGACGTCGTCAGAGCTTATTTCCGATAGACGGACCTGGACTCCCCACACGACGAAAATTCATGGATCCGCGCATGAAATCATACATTCACGTAAACTAGCAAATTATACAAAACATAGGGCGTACATAAAAATAGATCAGTCTTATAGACTTTCTTTAATCAGTGGCAGTTTGAATTTGGGTAAAATTGGGGAATAAACATTAAAATATTGATAAAAATAAACTTACCACCACAGAAATGTTTAGAGTAGACTATTGTATGATTCCCCATCTATCCTCATAACGATGAATTTCCCATCAGACGGTCTTTTTGCTCTGAATCGTAAAATATTTGCTTCGCCTTGTCGTTTTGAGCTATCAACAACCTCAGAAACAGACAAGTAGGGGTGTTTTACTAAAAGTTGTTGAGAAATTTTCCATGCTGACAAAATGGCGGACCTGTGTTTAGACACAGTATTATGTAGGATGACGTCACATAAATCACCTTTGTTATAGTCCTCAACACATGGAACACATATTGAAAGCACTAGGCGTTTTCCTTCTTTCATTGGAGGCTAAAAATAGAAGTGATGTTACTTTTTGCTCATTCTTTTTATATACGACCTGTTCACAACAGTTACATAATTATAACCCATTATAATCATTCAATAATGTATAATGTGTTCTCAGATAGTCTTTGCCACCATGTGAAAACACTAGCAATTTTCAACCAAGAAGCTTGAAACGTTTACAAAACATTTACAAAACGTAACTATTTACTCCGAAAACACGTGTAAAACTTTGATATTTCAGTGTGTAACACTAACACATGTAGTGTACCGAAAATTTACACTGTTCTTGGAAAAAAAATAAAAAAGAAGGACATTTAAAAGAACAACAGCAGACGACAAAAGAAATAATGGAAAACTACAAATTTTAGACCAGTGGCTAAAGGTGGGATGGAAAACTGTCGTCTGATGACAATCTTAGCAAACAGTTTAGATCTAGATCAGGACCGACACAACGTCTCCAAACCATTTGACACTCTGAAAGTGTTCCTGAAAGTTAATTTTAAAAAAAAGTTAGCAGACGACAAAATATCATGTAAAATTACATGCAAAGATTTAAAATCTGTTTCAGAACCAAGACCAGTTGCTATTGGCGGGCTGAAAACTGTAACAGCGTGCACTCCAGCATTCGATGCGACCTCTGCATATTACCACGTCATGATAGCAAATACTGCGTAGGTTAATCCATAATAATTATAAGCCTAGCGTCCTTTTTGTGGGACATCAGCAAACAGTGCAAAACGCGGCGTCTGATCAGGTTCTCTACTGTTTGCGAACCGAAGTTTCTTTTCTTATTTGAATAAAAATGAAAAATACCACCACAACAACACTAAAATTCGAAATGGACTAGTCCAATTGATATGCAAGGGAAAATGCATTCGGTATAAATGAGTTAATCATTCGCCTTTAAGCTCACCTGAGCGTGAAGTACTCAAAGCGAGCTTTTGGGATCACGCAATGTCTAGGGTCCGACATTCTGTCACGGTTTAGTTGACGAACCGATGTTGCCAAGTGGTCGAAATTTTTGTTCATCTTCTTAACACATTAACGTATCTTTAACAGTTTTGACGTGGTATTTAATTTGCTGAAGTTATCACCCAATCTATTCCTACTAACACTTTTTGATGAATTTATCCAAAATCAGTTGCACAGATTCTATTGAAACCTAGTTTTCAAAACTAAGGTCTGCTTGATTTGAAGCATAACTTGCAAAAATGTTTTTGTCACTGACACTTACTGTGTGGAGTAATCTAATAAGCATTGCTTATTGACTTTTTTCATTTGACTGAATTGTTTCTCTGTGGTGATGCATTGTATATTAGGAAGCGTCCATGCGAACTAAACATTTTTAACAACAACATTATATAGGGCAAGGATTTGGCACCAGTAAAATGTATTAAAGCCCCCAAAGGGTTTCGGCTGCTATTAGTTCAAAGGCCGTGGCTCTGTTGTTGTTGATTCATTGTTTAATGCTTCTCACATTGGTGTGTGGTTGCTCTGTGTTTGGTCCTTGTTTTATTATACAGTACACGGTGTGCTTTCTAGTTTTGTCATTATCTTGACAAGAAAGAGGAACTGGTTGTTTTACTTTAATTGTCTTCCTGATGTCTTGTGACTGTGAGTATGCTATGGCTTTTCTTCAGGATGCCGTGGAATGATCTGAAGTGTTTGATTGTTACCCCTGAAACCTCCGATCCGAATTCGAATTAATTTGCTAGCTAGATAGAAAGGGTGGCCTGGCCTCGAGGTTATAAAATGCTTTTCATGCTCAAGTCAACTTAGTTTAAAATTTAGCATACTCATAAATGTTAAAATGTCAACTATATTTTGGCATTCTTACATTTATTAGCTTGAAAACTACAACATCTTAGAGTCTGAAAGCAAGAAAAACCTTCATTTTTCAGCATTTTGTTTTATAAGCAGTTGAAATTTCATTTTGGGTTAAAGTGAGCATGAAAATAGTTTTATAATCTTAGGCCCAGGTGATTTTGTACAATACTAAATGAGCCACAACATGTGATTTCCAGCAATATTTTGAGAAGTGTAGACTCAACCGAGCAGTTACAGGCTCATTTTAAGCTTAGAAACTCCAAATGATGTTTGGTTAGTAGATTTACAGTCATAGAATATAGAACCGACTAGCAAAGGCTCTGATCAGACTGCGCATATGCGCAGGCTGATCTGAGGTTTTGTTGGTCACACATACAACATTGTTGGAAATATCATGTCACGGCTAAAATATTACAAGCCCCAGTCGATAGGTCAACATGTAATTTGTTAACAGTGCGTTTTGTAACTCGCATATGGCCATATATGCGGTAACAGGCATGTGAGGCCATATAACATGTTCATTTCAGTTGTAAAACAGGCAATAACTTCAGCCCAGCAACCAACTTTATACGCATTGAAACCCCTACCGCTGACAGCGCCTATCAAGAAACAGGGGAATTTCGTATCTGGAAGTGTGAAAATGGTGACAGGGTTTATTTCAAAGTATACTTTACATATTGCTCCACTATAGCTGAACAGGACTGTATAAATGTAAGTTTTTCGTTTTAGCCACTTAAGCGGGCCAAATCGGATTCGTTTCTAGAAAAGCTGACCTTATTGCAAACAAATAACAAAGGCGCAGACATGCATGTGCATCTGCACAGTCTGATCAGCGCCCTTGTTATTCACAATCTGGAAATTACAGGAGTCAAACTTGCTTTGTACCAAAACAAAATAGTCTAGAGCTAGTTACAGTAATTGAGTATACCTGTTTGATTTAGTTTTTTGACAATATCGTTGGTATTTTTTTTATCAATTTATTAAGATCATCAAACATGATAAAATGATGGGATATATCATGGATGTTTTGCGACAGTCTGCATGCCTGGTTATAAACGGTGGGTCATGCCTCAATGGCGACACTGACTTTAAACTGTCATAGATGGGTCAGTGCCTCATTGTTTTTCTATGGCTGGGTCCACCGTGGCTTAACTGAAGTTTTCTTTAGTTCTTACAGTCTGTAATTTGAGAGCCATTTTCTTTGTATCATCACAGTATGTTGATTGATTTAGATGTATCCGTGTGATGATACATTGCATAAGTTAGAAAGCCTAGCAAAAGCCACCCCCTTCAGTTTTATCATCATCATTCCATTCTAAGGCGGTGAATATATTGTTGTTTGTTTATTGATTACTGCTGCTCATATTGTTTGTTAGGTCCTTGTTTTGTTACGCAGTACTTTGTTTTGCAACAGCTCACCGTGAAAGAGGAAGCTGGTTGGGCAAAAATTTGGTACCAGTAAAATGCATTTAATTGGTCTTTGTTTTGCGTCACTTTATGTCCATTCTAGTTTTGCAATCATCTTGATGGGGAAGAGAGCTCGTTGCTTTACTGTGTTTGTCTTCCTGGTGTCTCGTGGTTGTTGTGTGGCTCGTCCTCACGATGTCACGGGTTTGTCTGCAGTTTGTGATTTTGGTATTTCCTGATCATGCTCACTTATTTTTTGGTTGCATTTTTGTCTTCTTGATGGCATTTGACTGCTATTGTTCTTTGTCTCTTCTTCACGATGCCATGGTATGTGGTGTGTGATTGTATTATTTCTTGACCATACTCACTTACAATTTGGAGACTTACATGGTGAATGATACCCAAAGAGATGGTTTCTGTCGTCGAGGCCTAAATGACAGATAACAGACTCTTCACAAATAGGCATTTACGCTAGACAAATTGTCTTAACGGTTTGGAACAAGACATTACTTAATGTCAAAGAGAAATTTCTTCATTTTGGTTTTGTTAAATTTAGTCAACATTTTAACAAATTAATTTGAATATCTTCTCAATTTGTAACGGTTTTATTTTTGCGAAAACTTCGTGGATGCAAAGTCATGTGAAAATAAAACCCTTGCTGAATGGAAAAATCACTCTGTAGTTTACTTATAGATCATGCCCTTAAGTAATAAATATGTCTCTAAACGCTATTCATGAAAATAAAATTTAGGCGAACATTTCTAAATTGACAGTATATTGTTTCAATTTTCCAGGCATGTTCATTGACAAGCCGTCGTAGGCGTGCACTGACTGATGAAAATGGTAAAGAGATTGTCGCATCTGTCAGAGTGTATGACCCTAACACAGAGAAAACCACATATGGTAAGTTATCATTTTACACAGGCAGTCGGGTGAGTTTAAAGTAATATATTCATATAACATGGGTATTTGAAATTTCGTGCTAATTTGAGTTTAGCATGATTTTTTATAACCTCAGGGCCTGGCTGGCTGTGGATGATGAGATATTTTCTTATTTGATTATATTGTTTTCCTCTGGTGAAAGTGAAGCATTTACTAAATTACAAGGGATGTTCGAAATAAATTGCTTATTGGTCTCTATCTCAATATCCACATGGGGCAAGATAAAAAACAATATATATCTGTCATTTTTATTAAACACCTACACTGCGGTGTAAAAATGTACATGTTAGACTAAGTGTAGACTGGTTGGTAGAAATATTGACCAGAAAGATGAAATACTGGCTTACATCAAAGCTCGCTCAAGACTTGGTTGATCTTTGAAGCAGCTGATGAATGAACGTTCTACTGCTTATGGATCTTCTTGCACCGAAATCAGGTACGCCAAAATCTGCATCTCGTAAAGAAATCGTTTCAAAAATAAAAGAAATCATTGAAGGAGATGCCAGTTCACAGTTCGTGATATTTCACGAAAAGTAGGCATATCACTATCAACGGTTCACTTTATTTTTAAGAAGCGTTTGAAAGTCCAAAATATTTCTGCTAGATTGGTGCCACATTTGTTGACTGATGAGCAAAAGAAGCATTGGGTTAAAGTGAGCAAAAAGCTGCTTCAAATGTTTCAAATGTTTGATAACAAATGCAATTTCACAAATAAGCATTTCAAACTTGCAGGATACTTAGAATAGACTGACACTTATTAGTAGGTTGAATATGTTTTCAAGCACAGTAACGTCATATTTTCTGTCAGTTTTCATGGGTACCCATGAAGGAAAAGTCACAAACACAATATGTAATGAGAACTTCATTTATTCTTTGATTTCAGACTTTTTATGCCCTCACTCATTTTGAACGATATTTTATCATTTTTCCATTGTTCCTGGGATATCCTTTTCGAGTCACTTTGTTCGCCAAATGCACTGAAAAAAAATCAAAGAAATGTCAACATATCATTCTGACAAAATTTGTGTTTTGAGGTAACACTTACATATTGTGACTTTTTCTTTCATGTGCGCTCTTGCAAACGGACTGAAAACATGATGACTGTTGACTGGAACGTTAAGCATCTAACCAACACCTACAACAAACAGTGTTTGAAAAATGTTATCTTCTGATAGTTTATTTACGTGTCAGTCAATTTTAATATCCTGCTAGTTTTAAGTTCTTGTCTTTGAAATGGCTCTAGAAATCAAACATTATGTACAGTTTGCGTTGTTCTGAACATTAGGTCAGATAATTAAAGAAATAGGTATGTGCAGTGTGTACATACCTGTCTCTTAAATTAACTCACTTAATGTTTTTGTTGAATTTCAGGTGGATTGTACGAGGAAGCTCTGATTGGCGTGTGTGTGGGCGGCGGCATTTTGGTCCTCATACTGGTTTTTGTTAGTTGTTACATCGCTATAAAGTTAAGACGAAGACGTTTGACAGAGAAGAAACAGATGCCACCAGCAGGATTTGAAAACAAACTACATATGCAATATTAACATCCTGTGACTGTTGAAAGCAGCTAGGGCTGTGTTAAACGTGTAAAAAGAAGCAGTTTGACTCCATCAATAAATGTATCATGTGCGGATCCAGAGAGGGGAAAGGGGTCCGAACCCACCCTCAAAAATCACAAAAATATACGGATCCTTAGCAACACTGGTCCAGATCCCTTCAAAGATCATAAAGCTACCATGCCAGATTCAATGTTGGGCCATCATCGGCACGCAAGCGAAATGCAATTTAAATGGAGTTTCCGACTGGCGGCCTGATGATGGCCCGCTTATAGTGGTATGCCGATCCTCTCTCCCCTCTTTAACTAAAAACACAAACAAACAAAACAAACATTTTCTGAGTTGGACCCCCTCTGACAAAACTTTCTGGATTCACGCATGTGTAAGAGAATTTACTACTTGTCGCAGTGATGACTCAGACGAACCTGCGCACAAAGATGTAGGCACCTATCCCCACCAGTTATTTGCACATACATGTTTAAACAATGAATTTACGCCTTTAGGTTAGGTACCAAACATTCACAGGCAGGTTTATACATAGATCAGCCTCATAACATAAGCCAACGCGAGGGACCAGATTAACACTGATATGTTGACTTTATTTCCCATAATGCTGTTTTAGTGGTAAACATTTTTGTTTCTTTCCTTACTTATGAAGTTTAAACTTTGTATGTCCAATTTACTATTATTTGGTACTTGTCGCAACAGAATATAATATCTGCACTTTGATCATTAGGACATGCAATCATAGACAATCAAAGACCGACTAGCCCACGAATTGTCAGTACTTATTTCTGAAGCACAGAATTTTCCTTTAAAAACATATGATGATGTATCTAGCAGGGCAAGATGTCTTCACCTACTGTAAATTCGGAAATTTTCGCAAGAACTTGATTTTCGCCAATAGCCTTATACGACATATTTGCGACGTTAAAAAATCGCGACTAGAGAATGATTTACCTGTATTAGTAAACGGCAGAGTGATTTCGTTATTTCGCCAGGGTTTCATTTTCACGAAACTTCTCACATGCGAAGATTCGCGAAAATAAACCCTCGCGAAAATTTCCGAATTTACAGCATACTCATACTGAGTAATCACCTACATGTATATCTTATGTATGTAAGCAATGACTGTACAAAGTCTAATGCGCTCACTTATACGTTAATTTAGTTAGACCCATCGCTTATTAAATTGATTATACAGGCCATTCCAAAACAACTAAACAGTAAGGACAAATGGCTATATTGTTTATGTTTTAACATTTGATAAGAAAAAATAGTCTTCCTTTAGGAGAAGATAATTTACAATGATTGTTATTATAAAGTGTACATGTTATTTAGATACTGGATTGTATCATTAAAAATAAATATATTTAGTACACACTGTTCTTTGTTATTATACACTTCAACATCCCCCCCCCCCACCAATAAACATTGTCAATATCAAACATGACCATATCTTCGTTATATTCGCTTTCTATAAAGTATATATGATACCTTAGATGCTACCTACAAAATTTCAATATTCAGACAAGTCTGTGTACCTTTGAAGGTTGGAAGGTTGAAAACCCATTGGACAGGTTTTCAGCAATTAATTACCTTAAAGAAAGTTCCAGGGATGTCCCAAATAGTACACATAGGCTTTATTGTCATAAAGTATGTATTGTCCTATGGTCGAAACAAATGCGTCCAACTTTTGGCCAGGCCCTCCATGGGCGGATTCAGAGGGGGCAGGGGGTCTGGACCCCCTGAAAAATCACAAAAATATAGGGTTTCCTAGCAATACTGGTCCGGATCCCCTGATAAATCACAAAGCTACCAAGTCAGCATTCATTGGCACGCCAGCGAAGCGACATTTAAATGTTGTTTCGCTGGCTGTCTGATGATGGACCGCTTATAGTGGTATTTGTTTGAATCTTCTCCCTCAAAAAAAAGAAAAAAATGTTGTCAAGGTTGGACCCACTCTGGCAATATTTTCTGGATCCGCGCATGCCCTCCTTGTGAACATATCCTTGGCGGTAAATGGCAAGTCTTCCCTTGAACACACATAGCGTTAAAAGACATTCTTGCGGAGCTAAATTTCGCGACTAGTGCATGATTTACATATATCAGTAATCGACAGAGTGATTTCGCCATTTCGCGGAGATTTTATTTTCACGAAACTTCGCATGAAGTTTCAGGAAAAAAACCTCGCGAAAATTTCCAAATTTACAGTATGTAACACAATCTAATGACTTGCTTCTGAAGCTAGACAATCAAAGTAAAACACAAAACATTTACTTTTTGTTATATTTATTACATTATATAAAATGAAAATTACTAAAGAAAAGATTTACAGCAAACACTTTATCTTAAATTTTAAAACAATCACATGTATTTGTCAGCTAGCCTGGTAATACATGCACTATGCCAAATTTATTGTTTTTAAACCTTTAGAAATCGCTGTTGATTGTAGCGGATGCTCTGATGCATATTTCTGCATATTCATATGTTGAGTATTTAAATCCCAGCTGATGAACACATTGCATTAAAGAAAATGAATCAACAAAACTTGTTGTAACTCTGCAATTCATTTTTCTCCAATATTATTAAGGTGCTTAAGACACTTGATGCCTCCTGCAAAAGAGCACGATAAATAACCAAACAAATAACTTTTGCAATAGCCTTGCCTTTAGACAAGAGTGTGTAAGTATGTTCCCCTTATTTTTTGACAAAAATATGATGAGGGTACAAAAAACAGTCTTATGGTGACCATTGTTTTGACAAACCAGAACATGACTGTAATATCTTTATGCGCCATTCGGATACAAAACACAAACAAATGTCACAACACTAACACTAGTCATTAATTTTAGCAATATATCCAGTAGACTATTTAAGCAGCCAGAAATTTATCCAGGCGCTTTAAGGGTCTTTTTAACTAGATTTATGGTATTACAAATGTACACGGATTATCATGTTCCAATGGAAGGTTTCCGTTCATTTTACATGATACGTATGTACTAACAGTTTACTTTTTTGGATCAGATTGTACAATGGAGGGTGGATTGCTAAAGTTGTTGTAAGTTTGTCTGGCTTCTTTGTCCTTTCTTCTCCTCATCATACATGTAAACAGCACAATCATCAGGCAGATAATTAGCAGAACCAGCACTCCAACAATGATTCCCACCATCATAACAGTTGAAATAGCCTCAGAATCTGCTAAAATAAATAATCAAAGGATCTTACATGAGTGCTCATGCTTTATTGAATTTATTAAACGAGTTTGGTAAAAAAAGATAAAAGGCTCGGCTAGCCAATAATTGTTTCCTATTAAGGCGCGCAAAAAGCCTAAAGGGTTCGTAGGTTTGATAAAGTTAATGCATGTTCCAGGGCAGAGACTTACATAATCCTGACGTCACTAAAGTGTGCGTAACTGCTGATGTCGTCAATTTTTGTGACGGACCCAGAATGCGTATATGTAAAGTGAAAAAAAGCCAAAAAAAGCTGAGCATCTATAGCACGTACATTGCCTGATTAATGCATGACTGTTTATAACGCGAGACACAGCTTTTTTATTCAATGATAAAACATGAGCACTCAACGTAGGTCCCGCCAACAGCTAAGGTCATACGGAGAGAGCTTAAAGTTTCATCTGACAGACTAATGTAGCTGAGGATCAAGATTTGAGCTTTACGAAGTTGTTGTTTTGTGTTCATGAGCAAAACACTTTAACTTTACTGTTCAGTACTGGTTAGCACCAAAACATTCTGATCTGACTGATTTTTTTCTATGACATAAAACATCAACTCAAAGAAACATTGCTGCTTTCTTTACCATGGTTTGTCTTCGCACATGGACCTAAAAACAATGAGCATGTATGGCTGTTCTTATTTTAGAGGTAAACGAATGAAATTAAGGTAAAAAGAAAGACATGGATACGACGTTGTTTTAACGTTGTGTGTCTACTGGATAATTACCTTTCTTTGTATGTTGAAACTCTTCTGTAATGACGAATCTTGGGTCATCCCCTGTAACTGTGATAAAGGTGCTTGCTTCACCTGGCTCATTGGCATCTCTCTTCTTCCTTCTAGTGATACTTTGGCATGACTGTTGAACAGAAAAATATTTACCAAGCTTATGTGTTTGAGTTCATTATTTTCATCCAAATCAGCAATGTTTGGACAATTTCTTTTATTACAGTCCGCTTAATTCAATCAATCTCATATATTGAGGATCTTACATGAGTGCTCATGTTTTATTCAATTTGTCAGCAAGATTCACATGTATAAAGGATTTGCGCATTTTATGCAGTAAGAACCTTTTTTATTACAGAAAACACGAAATGTGTATTATTCAATATCATTGCCTAATCGTTTTTATAACTGATTTCCAAAGTGCATAATCCCTGAGGCTTACACAAATGTTTAAAATGTTACTATACATCGTTGCACGATCTAGAAAAATGACATTGAAAGATGTAGTTTGAAGGCCTCCTTATTCTTATAAGAAGATATAGCTGTTTTTGTTGGTTATTGTTATTCTTGGTCTTCTTGTGTAGTTGAGGTCTCAAGTTTATTTTGATACCATATTTATGTGGGTACATTCTCTTATATGACAAGAATCCACATTGGTCCACTGTATTAAAGTTTGCCTGGGTCGCCTACTGACAACCTTGGACCCAACTGTTTGAAATTTGGATTTTATTTCTGAAAGATATCTTTGAAGATGTTAATAGTTCAGCATGCCACTAAAAGCATGCAAAATTACCCAGAATGCAAAAGGTTTGTACACGTTCTGATTCCAGACAAGAGGCTTTTTAGACTAAGAATGATGATTTGTTATCATATTTTTATACGAAATACGTGATCACTTTGAGGCATTATAAGAATAAAAAGAGCTTGAGCAAAGCGATAAAAAAATTAAAGATTGAGGGGAGCACTAAAACAAGCCACAACTATCTTAAATTTGCTAACATCTCTTTGAATAATGGGACTTCTCTTAACCCTTTAAGCGCCAATCACGACTGCAGTAGACGACAAATTTTGCGACACATTCCCCAATTTTCATCAAAAATAAGGTATGATATTATATGAGAATCGTCTGCCAGCAGACGCTTCTCATGAAATATCATGCCTTATTTGTTATTTTTGAAAAAGCGGCACAATTTTGCAATCGTCGCCTGCTGCAAAATATAGTTGGCGCTTTAAGGGTTAAAGGAATGAAATCTCTTCACAAGAGGGAACAGCAATATCAGGGAGAGCCCCATTTTTTCTAAACTCCTATGCCAGTACCTTAGATGGATTTACAAATACAAAGAGCTTTGATTTCCAAATACACCAGAAAATATTCTGTTGTTGTTTTTTTTTTTTTCAAAAAATATTCCAAAAGGGATTTATTTAAACACAGACATTCTTTTTCCACTCTGACTTGAATTTTCGGCCACTTGGTCTTGGTCAAGAAATAAATATTATACAATTGTTGAATTTAATAAGGTAGACATGAAAATTTATCTACCCCCTTGGCTGGATGGCCAAGGTGAATATCATTTTAAGGGTAGATAAATTCTTACATCTACCGAAATTGATCAGGTCGCGTAGCGCAGTCGGTAACGTGTCTGGCAACAGATGCGAGTTTGACTGCAGATCCAGGGGTCGCGAGTTCGATCCCTGCCCGGTCACATACTTTCTTGGAGATTGATTATGAAATATTTTTACTGTCATTCTGCTCCCTTCTGCTGAATCATTCAGGTACAAGGTACAAGTGAAATAATGTGCACGAAGTTCTGGTTTACTGCTTGTTCAAGCTTGCCCAGTTAAAAGATGTGGGTAGGTGACTGACCGTCTCGCCATGACCATAGCTGTTGACTTAGGACATGAAGCAACAAAACAAACAAATCTACCGAGATTGAAGTCAATACTTGTTTTGTTATGTGATTGAACATTTTTGACATTCACTCATGTAAGTAAATTTGCATTACTGAAGTAAGTAAAGGTGCAAAGATCAGGAATCGATACAATCAAGTACCACACCTGACTTAGGATACCAATGAAGTCATGTTTGACCTAAGAACCTTTTCACAAGTTTTAGCAACTGTTTTTAAAATATTTTATGTAGTATTTTGCATTTTGACATGTACATATTTTCTCTGAATGTAGAATGTTAATCATAAAGCCCTTTTTTACATTTTGTTTATTCAAACAAAGAAAAATGAGCAAACAAAACAAAATTGTTGCTAAAATGTTGGGAGGTGAAACAACCAATCATGTCAATTTAATGCAGATCATGCAATGACATAATCATCATGCTATTTAATATCTCTATGGGGTGATATAAGAAAAGTTAAAAAAAAGTAACCTCTGGAAACTAGTTTGAGCTTGTTTACATTCCATATCAACATGTGGGCCAGTTTAGACCAGTTTTCAGGTAGACATAGAGATTTATGAAGACATATTGAGCTTACAAGTAGACAGGATTCTCTCCAGTCATATATCAAATTACTTTAAGTTACAAGCTACTGGAAAGATGTAGCTTGGAACTTAAAAGTAATAAACTACCAAACTTTGATAAGGAAAATGTTTATTAAAACCCATGAAAGTTTAACTTTGAACATAAATATCTCTCAACCAAGCGTTAAGAATATTGTCCAGTTTCGATCTTGCAACTGTAGAAACGCAAAAAATAATTTTGATTGCATTTTTTAAACGACATAGATATTACAAAAATATCTTTCTGTTAAAAAACAATATCAGCACATGAAGATTTAGATTTTCGCTTATAAAATGGGGGTAACATCATTTATATTCATAAGCAAAGACGAAAGTGTGATGCTTTTTTGAAGTAAAGTAAGTACAGGTGCAAAGATCAGGAATCGATACAATCAAGTACCACATCTGACCCTGGATAACAACGGAAAAGTGACAAACTTACAGTTAGACACCAAAAACGAGAGTCAATTTTCGTTTATCCTATTTTCCATTTACTCTGAAACTGGCTAACTTTGAGGGTAAGGACACAATTGCTTCAATTGTCAGAATTTCATTTAAAAATACTGTTTTCAACGTTTTGGAGTTTTGTCTAGATGCTTGAATGTAGACATTGAGTCATTAATAACATAAGTTTTTTTTATAAATATAGTTTACGATGGTATTGCAGTTGTGACCATTATCCAATTTTGAGTAGTGTATACATTTATTCGTGTATGTAAATGTTAGACAGAGTGGAAAAAGAATTTCTGTTTTAAAAATAATATATTTCAGAAAATAAGATGCTCTGGTTTGGTGCAAGCTCAAGATCCTCTCTGTCAGCCTTTAACCCTTAATGCGCCAATCACAACAAAAGTCGTCTGCTTTTGTCGTCTGCTAAAATATTTAAGAAGACTCTATGGCAAACAGTGTGGACTAGATCAGACTGCTCCTATGGGAGCAGTCTGTTCTGGGTCCACGTTGTTTGCTTCTATACTAAATTCGTCAGTAATGTTAGGCAGTTATTTGCAGCAGACGACTTCAGCAGACGACATTTTCAGAGGCATTTTTTTGGCGCTTTAAGGGTTAAGAATTCAGCTGTGTAAAGTAAACAAACCTCTATGCATCTGCTGCCAGAAGCAATAACTCCGAAGCAAGGCCAAAAATTAGTTTTGGCGTGAAGTTCATCAGAACCTGGCCACTTGAAGCTGTAAAACGGCTGAGTTCTCAATACCCATTTAGACGCAGTCGTCTGTGTAGTATCCCGGTAGAACCCAACTAATGAGCCGAAAGCATGTGGCATCTTTTTGGATCCAGTGTTCACACAGCTGAAAGAGATGTATTCCGATCAGGTTCTTTACTGTTTGCTTACAGAATATTCTATTGAAATTTGAGCCGCGTCATGTGATTTCAAACAATGTGGCATTTTGACATGTGTAGACTCATATAAGTTTAGAAACTCCAAATGGTGTTCAGTCAGTAGCTTGAAAATCATACAATGCTCAAGCGACTAGTATATGCTCTGATCAGACTGCGCGTGTGCGCAGGTTGATCTGAGGCTTTGCTGGTCGCACATACAACATTGTTGGAAATATCATGAACTGGCTTATGTGTTGTGGTGTCTGACCAGGATCTTTACTGTTTGCTTACAGAATATTCTATTGAAATTTGAGCCGCGTCATATGTTTCCAACAATGTGGCATTTTTACATGTGTAGACTCGGACGAGCCTCTACAGGATTTTTTAAGCTGAGAAACTCCAAATGGTGTTCTGCCAGTAGCTTAACAATCATAGAATGCTCAAGCGACTAGTAAAGGCTCTGATCAGACTGTGCATATGCGCAGGCTGATATGAGGCTTTGCTGGTCGCACATACAACATTGTTTGAAATTCTCATGCACTGGCTCATGTCTTGTGGTGTCTGACCAGGATCTTTACTGTTTGCTTACATAATATTATATTGAAATTTGAGCCGCATCATGTGATTTCCAACAATGTGGCATTTGACATGTGTAGACTCCTATAAGCCTGTACAGCCTCCTTTTAAGCTTAGAAACTCCAAATGATGTTCGGTCAGTAGCTTAACACTCATAGAAAATTTAAGAGACTAGCAAAGGCTCAGATCAGTCTGCGCATATGCACAGGCTGGTCTGAGCCTTTAGCTGGTCGCTTACACCACATTGTTGGAAATCTCATGTCGTGGCTCATTTGGATAAAAATGAAAAGTAACACTCAGCACCCTTAAAACGGAAATGGACTGGTCCATACGATAAAAATAGGAAATTTCATTTGGCTTAAATGGGCTTATTTAAAGCAAATTTTAAAGGCACGTGTTAGCCAACTTACGCCGACGTATGAAAAAATATATCCAGTACGCTGGCATGTGCTGAAACAGAATCAAAAACAAACAGGAAAAAACTCTCTCTGAACGTAAACAAAACGTATGCTAAACGAACAAAAAACGTGTGTTTAACGTATGGGTAACTTATTCATAACTTATTCCTGGCGTAACATAACTTATACTTTTACTAGCATATAACAGCGTATGCCAGCGTATCACTACCGTTATGACTTATAAGAAACTTTTACACAACGATCGTCTAACTTAAGCCGCCTTTACACTATAATGAATTGAGTCGAAGCACTGTCAAAGAATTGATAAAAAAAAGTCTTGAAAAAATATTGAAACGCTGAAAATCATGACTCGTGTGATCAAGGAGGCTTAACATAACGAGCTGAAATCGAATTTGAAACGCACAGAGAACGAGCTTATACCGTTCTAGTAACGACAAGCCAACGACTAAGAGCGAGTGAGAAACGAATATCAACGTTCTCACAACGAATGCCCAACGTCTTGTGCGTACACTCTGTGTGCGCTTTTAGCTTATCCGAACCAATCAATTGCTGTGCAGTTATATAAACGAGAATTCAAACCTCGAGTTCTTTCCTTTATTCTCCTAACTAGTTTCGGCTGTGCTGCCTTTTTAAGAAAGCATTTTGTAAGCAATCATAAAACATATATACAAAATTATATGCATGTACAAAATGACTGTAGACATGTAATTTATTAAAGGACACAACCTAATGTGGACCGCCAGTGACCATTCGGCCACTAAATGTCCAAGAGGCGAACTACTGCGCAAGTATGCCCCAGATTTTGCATGTATAATCTACTGTCAACTTGTGATTTTATAGCTCGTTTGCAAAGCATTGTATTCGACAAAACCAGCTTTGTAAGTTTTTGTGTAGTTTATTTTCAGTCGAACATTTTATAGCTGAATTGCAAAGCATTGCATTCGACAAAACCAGCTTTGTAAGTCTTTGTGTAGTTTATTTTCAGTCGAACAGCTAAGGAATTCTTCATGCGTTCAAAAGACTACAATGGACGAATACTACCGTTGTCGTACTTCGAACGAACAAATCGTTCAAATTGCGTTCAATAAAGTGCCGTTATCGGTCTGCCGACGCACAAACCATTCACATTGCATTAAGTGAACGAACCCTCTGCGTATTGACAGTTAGTTGGCGAACAGTCGAACAATTTTGTGCATGCACAAAAATCTTTGACACACTCTCCAAACAACAACGTTCGAGAAGGTCCTTCAACGAACTGAAAACGACCTTAAACCGTTAACAACCGTTAACGACCTTCAACGCACACCAGCGTGTGTCAACGAATTTTAAGATTAATCCACACGCAGAGCGAACGCTGAGCCAATTCGTTACAATGTACGGTGCCGTGAATTAGTCTGCAGTGTGTGATTACAGCATTTCCTGATCATACTCACTTTGTTTTTCATATGATTATATTTTGTTTTAAATCACAGGAGCATAATAAGCAAACTGGAAAAGAGAAAAAGCAACATGTAAGTCTACTACAGTAGTGGCTGGGCCAATCACTATGTTATGATATACTGTAGGCCTTTTGAGAAACCAAGGGATGGTTATCTGTGTCTTTCCTAATGAGGTTAGTTTAATTTTAACAACAAATAATGACACATTGTGGAAATATAAATGATGACTGAGCCGTGGCATGGGATTTCCAACAATGTGATATGTGCGACCAGCAATGCCTCAGATCAGCCTGCACATACGCGCAGTCTGATCAGAACCTTTGCTAGTCGCTTGAATAGTTAATGAGTTGAACATTATTGGGGGTTTCTAAGCTTAAAAAGATGCTGCACAGGCTCGCCTGAGACTACACTTGTCAAAACTGCCACATTGTTGGAAATCACATGACATGGCTCAAATTATGTAATACATTTACCCATCAGCTCCATGCATTATAAAATCATCATACAGGCTGGACCGAGCTATCTGTGTGTTGTAGGCATAAATCGCAGCGGCGTCAAGACCCACTAAAATAAAAAGAAAATATTGCCACGTTTAGCATGGTAAGTCATTGAACACGTTCTATCATTTATAATCAAAAGGGTGTGTACGATGTTTTTGGTTTGTGTTCGTGTTACGTCCCAGTCAACAGTTTTCCAGTCATATCATGACATATCCTGGGCTGAACCAGTAGTAAGCAGACCCCTACATCTCTAGTCAAGCACTCTCCCACCGAATACTGTGGGTGCGCAAACAGTGAATGTTCTTACAATGAGGTTACAAAACATTTATTTCATGCTCAACTCAATTGAGCATGGCATTTAACTGCTCATAAAAGCGGATCCACTGTTTTCTTACAGATAATTTTATTAAAGACTAAAAATGAAAACTACTAGGCCACTGGCTGGATATGGTTTACCTCCCCCCAGGGGGAATTTTGTAGACCATATTTTTCTTGAAGCCCAATGTCTTGCAAGGATTTTGCAACATGTAAGCCCTCTGACAATGGCAGCGTTAAGCTGTAACAGCCTGTTACATACGTTACCCTACAACATATTTGATAATTAAAATTCTTTTTAAGACTTCAGAAAAGTGCAAAAGATAAGGTAAGATTTCCAAATTGGTTATATTTTCTAACTTAACTATTACTGGGCCAGAGATAATGACATTTGAAAACAAATATAGTCACCTCTGATGTAGTCTATGTTACATTTTTTCATTGAACCCCCATTTAAATGATAAATGCATCTAATATAGTTTGTCTTAAATTTTACTGAAACCAGTTTATGGTCATTAATTTGGTACTACATTAAAGATTTTTTATTAACCTTTTCAAAACTGCAAGCATTACGTTTCTATCTTATATACTTTTTGACTTATTAGATGATGAACATAGTACCCCCCATATCACAGAAAAATGTAAAATGTAATTCTCCAGAACTCACGATAGCTAAAGACCCCACTTCCCCCCAGGGAGAATTTCGTACACTATGAGTCCAGATACTAAAATATATAAGCAACAAAATTAAATACGTTAGCCCTCTGAGAGTGGCAGCGTTAACGGGTAACATCATGTTACGTACGTTACCTGCAAAATAATATTAAATTTTCCTGATAATGTCTACAACATGACATATTCACACTTTTTTTAAAGTCTGGCACAGGTTTAAAAACTTCTTATAGCACAGTTACATAGTTTTAGCATTTATTTTATAAATGTTTTGAGTTTTTGCCGTTGTATATGTTACTCAGTGTTTCATATGTTGTTTCAAAGTATCAGTATGGCAGTTATTGACTATACATGTATTACATCTGTCAGTGAATATAGTTAATCTATAAGGCTGCTATTCAAATGAATTAAAGTTCCTTATTATGGTGTCTTACACTATTTTACAACCCAGGTTACATACATTACTCTCTGAATACCATTAAACATTCAAGATATGGTCTCCAACACGACCTGCTTGTTCTTATTTGCATGCTGGCACAGGTCCATGTACTTCTTTTTACTCAGGCTCATTTGCTGAGGAAGTAACTCAAAACATAAACTACCCTTTTTTATTTTATAGAGACATCAAATATAGTTGACATAATACTCATGGAAAGTTTGTAACATTCAGTGCAATGTGCGAGTAACAACTTAAAAGATCAAAGAAAACCCATCAGGAAGAAGTTCTAGAGCAAATCTTCATATATTATCCAAGGGTTTTAAAGAATTTTCCCATACAACTTGTTACTCCTTTGTCAGATTTATCTTGCAAGGAGTTTGCAATATGCTAGCACTCTGGTAATGGCACCATTACCCTGTAACAGCCAATTATACATATACTATGCACAATAAGTTTAGCAATTTCTTATGCTTCACATCTTTATGTGCTCATCTTTGTGCAATATCGAACAATTTCAAATGCAATGACGAGAACAGGATATTAGGCAAATGAAACCACGAATTTACAGACTCCGTCTTTTAAATAGGCTTTTGGGGAGAGCAAGAATTGCAGGAGGGGTCAGTAAGCAAAAATCGCATCCGTTGTAAGTAATGTTGAAATGATAAGCATGTGATTTTTCATTTGGTAGTCTAACATCTTCCTCATGCATCATACGCCTATAAAAACTATTGGTTATGTAACAGATGTGATAGAGATTTCATGGTGAAAAAATCAGCTGCCACCAATGACGTCAAAACGTAGTCATCATTTGATTACACTTCTAATGTTAATTGGCGTGCCAATTCAACAGAGACTCAGTTAACAAAGATGTCATGGGCTTACAATGTAACTCATCTTATGGTTGATTAAAACCTTGAGTTGCTGGAAAATGGTGCGACGCTTTTGCGAGATAATGGTGACGTTAGATTTTATCTTTCGGCTCGTGCTTTATAGCCATAAAGATTTTCATTCAATATTATTCTTCTGAATGTATTGGAAGGCTTAAAACAGTTTCACTTGTCAATGTGGTTCAAGTAAACCCGACTAGAAACACCGTCTAAAGGCGATAACGTAAAAGCATTAATAAAAACGTCAAATTGTGGAAAATTGGTCCTTTATTTCTCTTAGAAAGTTCAGAAAATTGCAGCATTTGCTATGCTTTTTTTTGGTTTCCGTGACCAAGCAATCGCATGAAAATGTTTTTGGCTTCCCCCAATGATCAGAAATACCCACGTTACCCGCTAGTCATAAAATTGAACGTCACTTTAGCATGGCCGCTGCATTTGGTAATTCCATGTTTTTTTAAATGGAAATTCTTGTCAGATGTTCGGCGCTTGTATCTTCATGACATCAAATGAAACTTGAGATCTGTTGTGGATGCGCTCACCCATACAAAACAATTGCTAAACTTATTGTGCATAGTATATTACCATTAACATCTTTGATAATTTTAGTAAATGGCATGACTTCTGAAAAGTGCAAACCATAAGGTAAGATTTCAAAATTGGCTATATCATCCAAGTAAGCTATTTTTGCATCACATATATGGACCGTTCAAAACAAATATGCACCCAAAGTGTTACGTATGTTACTTTTTTCATTATTCCTATATAAATGATCTATGAAACTAATATAGTTTGATTATTTTTATGTAAATGTGCGACTAACTCATTTTGTATTAAAGAATGTTTATGCAACTGTTGGAAACTGCAAATATTATGTTTCTATCTTTTATATGGTTTGAGTTGTTGAGTTTTGAACATGGTAACCCCATATCACACAAAATATGAAATATAATCCTGTGGCTCTTTTGTTAGGGTACAATCAAGTTTTCTTTCACCCAGAGGTACTCGATTTCCTTCCCATTTATTTTTCACACATTTTGTCCATATCTGGAAAGTCTCACTTGTTTTCATGGGAAATACTTGATAGTTCAATCTTTGTATGTACATCTTAAGGACAGGAAAGGAGGGTGGAGGTAAGCTCATGTTTATGCCATTTGAAATAGTCAGTATATGTGTATGGCTTTGGTACTTTTTTCAGAAACATGTCGTACTGCAGTAATTCACTATTACATAAATAGCACATGTTAGGGCTTCATATCATTGATGAGTGCCTAGAGCAATTCTTTATTTGTTTTCCTACCCTTCTTAGAATGTTGATGAACTAGTGGGGGAGGGGTTCTCTATCAGTTTGATAGGAATAACCTTTCCGTGGTACTAACACATCGGCACATTGGTAGTGTCACAATCTGTTAAACAGTGTATTACTGTAGATCTCTTCCCCCGTATTCTGGCCAATGCTGTTGACATTCAGAAGCTGCACCTTTTGTTGCATACACCATTGTTGAACAAAACACCCAGGTTATCATCTGCGAGAATGTTTGTAAGACTTTATAGACTGCTGCTTATACATTGTATATATGTATCAGTGACAAAACCAACATGCCCTGCCTTTAGTGCCTGGATGAATGTTGGTGCCATCAGATCCATGAAGGTGACAGGAAAAGCTATTATGCTCTGTAGTTACGGCATTAACATCAACGTCATGGCCAATCTAATGTTGGTTCAATGTCTGATTGCAAGTCATGCAGAAGTTTGGACTTGTCAGTTTTGGTGGAAACTCTATCATGAGTTGTCAGTGACTATGGTACAGGTCCCAGAAGGAACGGCAGTGTCAACTCAATGTCAACATTGTGTCCAATAGAAAGAAGGTCATGCTTACCAAAGACGCTCCTTTAAGCTCTCATCTGGCTGTTTACGTTTTGTAAATTGAGAAATTTCTTCTTGCTTGACCTTGCAAGCACCAAAACTTTATTAGCTCGTAGCATTTTATGGGGCATGTGAAAGACATATTTTTTTTAAGTAAAAGTGAGTCAATGAAGTCTGCAACAGCCTTCCTGCCAATGTCATCAGCCTCAATAAGATCCTTAGCTATGCAAGGCTTAGCAGGCACACAGAAAGACAAAAAGTACAGTTCAATATCTTCAAAACTAGAACTAAAAGGATTGGTGAAGCCCAAAACTGCCTCTAGTACTCATTCTACTTTGCATCTGAGCAGATTGAATATTTTATTTCAGTGCATTGAAGAGTTGTTTCAATATATTGTAATACACCTTTCCATCTGTAGTACGAAGCTTAGTTCTAGTTGCTGAATAATACCTCTTTATTGTTTGCCTGGTAGTTATGTCAAAAGCATTTCTCAAGCAAAGAACCAATGGTTGTGACACACTAAACCCATTTTGTTCAAGAAGTTGTTTGCATCTGCGATGTGTATCAAATTTATGAGTGTAATCAGTTACACAGGTACATATTGTGCGTAGTTGTTGTGATCGTTTGCAATGAACATTGAGAACAAGGCATACAGATAGAGATGACATGCAATTCAAAGTTGTTTTCTTTTCAGCCCTAATCAGTGTCAACACCATTTGAATCATACCCATATACCTTGCCTAGTACTGAGCTGTTTCACAGTGACTGTCTTTCAGAACTTCCGATTTGAATGCATGGTATCTATACTGTTTATGTGAGCAAACAGCGAAGGTTGATAGATCACATAATGTATTAGTTCAAGTCACCATAAATTAATAAGGAACTTCAATTTATTTCAGCCTTATAAATTTTCTAAATTCTTTGACAGACTTTATAAATGTATAGTCAAAAACTTCTATAGAGATACTCAGAATAACTTATGTATCATTTGGTAACACACATAACAGTTAAAGCTCAAGGCATTTGTTAAATGAATGCTTAAAATAGGTAAACCTTGTTAAAAGAAGTACATAAACCTGTGCAAGCAAGCAAAAAAGTATAAACAGGGCTTGTTAGAGACATTAACTTAAGTGTTTTATGCTATTTTGAAGGTAACATACATAACATAGACCTGAAAATCAGTAAAAGCGACCATGATAAAGAATTTTAAATCATTTAAGTAGCAGCCTTATAGATTTACTATATTCTGTGACAGATGTAATACACGTATAGTCAATAAATACCATACTGATACTCGGAAATAACGCAGGAACCACTAAGTAACGTATACAACGGTAATTACTCAAGACATTTATAAAATTAATACTAAAAATATGTAACTGTGTTATAAGAAGTTCATAAACCTGTGTCAGCATGCAAATATGTACGAACATGTCATGGTTGAGACATTATCAGGGACGTTTAATGCTATTTGGGGGGTAACGTATATAACGTGCTGTTACACATTAACGCTGCCACTCTCAGAGGGCTAACATCTTTTAATTTGTGTCTTATATAATGTAGTTTTAGAAAATCATAGTGTACAAAATTCCCCCTGGGGGGGAGGGGGGTCTATAGCCAGCTCAAGGCCTATACCATCATAAAGCCCTTTTACTTAAAAAGACGTAAATGCACTGGTCCACTTGATAAGGATGGGAAAGTCCATTCGGTTGAAATTCGTTAGATTGAGCAAGGAATGG
>OZ026518.1:96685052-96869327 GCA_964019695.1 Loripinus fragilis
AGCTGAGGACTAAATAAAACTGACAAAAATTCCTGGATTCGCGCATGTTGCCTCCTGCCCCCGAAACCCCTCTGCAGCTGATAAAATGTGGTTGCAGCATGTCTGTATGCGAAACATCTCAGTGTAAGTACAAAGTAAACCATTAATATTGTACTGATTTGTGTTGCCGTGGAGCAGAAGATGACTCATGTAAAATATTGCCAGTGGTCAATATGCTTATGACTTTTGAACAACTATTTTCATGTGGATTCAGATATTTCTTTAGCCGTATCAACAAGAATGCCTTAATGTCCGATTTTGACCTTTAAAGACGATTCTACCTATAATTATGCGAAAGATAAATCAGATTGTAACAGTTTTCTATTGGCAGTGCTATCGAAGTACAATGGATAACTTGTAGAGGGTCTATCCTTATTTCCATATCATGAACTACTACTAAGTAGACTCTTCTAACGTTTGATCCTTCAGGGGTAAAAATCGGACTATAATGAGTTTGGTCGATAGTGTATGCAAATCATATTACTACTATCTTTTCTTTGAGTGTATGATAAGCAGCTACAGATAAGCAAAAAAGCTTTGAAGCGTGACTCTATTTAAAATATTGATATGTTGCACTAGAAAAAAAGGGTTTGGGGCCTTTATTTACATTTACTATAAAAGCTTTGACATACACATATGTTCTAGCCGGACTGGCTCATTTTACGTATTCTGCATTAATCGTTTGAAATGGAAAGACCTAAAGGTCATTGGTCAGAGGTCGTGGTACTATATTATATTTACACCGTTCATTATCAAAAACACTGTGTGTTTTTCATTCACTCCACTGGCTTTTTATTCGTAAATTGTGACGACATTTACGTCCTACCCTCGAACTGACTTCACACTATCTGAATATATTTTGTATGTTACGATTTAAAAGAGTTTGTATTTAGTCATGATAAGGCTGCCAGTTTATTAAAGGAATATTTTCATGCGTTGGAAATGGACAAAACGCATATATATGTGGTATTTACATATTAGGCGTCATTTCAATGACGTCATCTTTTTGTTCTGATGCGAAAACACTATGGGCGACATGTTAATTTTAATTATTAACCTCCTAAGATTAAATTTGGTGCATTTCGATTGAAATTGGGAAACAAAATGCAAGAAAGTCCTGATCGCCATAGACTACAATGGACATACCGTTTAAATTGCACTGATACAATATACGTTATTTTGATGACGTCATAATGACGTCCAGACGTGAAACCCAGATGGGTGACCAGGTGATTTTCATTAGTTATCCCCTAAAGTTTGATTTGGTATTGGTCACCATAAATCGGCATCAAATTCGCACGGGAGTCCCGATCGCCCCTGACTGAAAGACAATGCATTGAACGATTTGTAAGGTAAGACGCGGTGTATTCTTGGCTTCTATTCTGCCACAAAGGAAAAGAAAAATATCTTATGGGGAAATATGTTTTTGAGAGACATTTTGACGGTGACGATCAAAAGAATGTGATTTTAGCACCTTTAATCGACTTCCATGATCCATGCATAACTGTTTCAATGGAACCAAACATGCGCAGTGGTTCTTTCAATAATGCTTAACAGTTTTCCATCGATGTCTCTTTCAATACGTTCTACAGTAAAGCCAAAAGTAGATACAATTAACTCACTTTTGACTTGTTTACGTCGCGTGCATTTTCGTGGAATGACCGCTGGATTTTTACATGCCGTCTCTCATAGTGTGCCCCATCATGTTTGGAAATAGGTCGCGTGATTGTTCTGCCCACGCCACCTCGGAAGAAAGAGTATGCCAGATTCCAGCACAGATTTTCCAGTGCACTTGATTTCTGTTCTGCCTGTTTGGAGTAAATAATAGTAGAAAGAACAGATAAAGTATACCCCAGGAAGACAATTACAGGTAATAGTCAAAAGTTATGGACAACAAACGTATTTACCAAAAACAATGAAATATTCTAGACCTGAATTACACTTTCGCCTCAAATTTATACTGCAATCTATACTTAAAGCCAAAAGTAACTGTACAATGTTATTATATATGCCTTTTCTGGGCATTGGTGAGTGGTATTTTAAATGTGTTTAAGGGGTACTTGCATCTGTGCCCACGCATGGATTTTCTTTAAACTTTGCATAATAATGACTCATTATATACGAACTATGAAAATGTATTAATTGAACTAGATAGTTAAGAATAAGGCTTAGAAAGCAACCCTGACGTACTCTACCTTTGAGGTGGCACCTGTCTCTAAATGTTCATGTCTTAAATCTATAGTTTTGTTTATTTCTATGATTTGTCATCTAGATTGAATCCAAAATACCATAGGCATTATATCAATACCAGGAATCCATTTGGATAAATTATGGTTCACGTTTTCTGAAGAAGTGATTATAAAATTTCAATATTTTTTTTCAAAAAATTACAAAACATTCAACATTAAATTCCATAGATAGATATGTTCTAGTCTTTGTCAAGATTACATATTATCACAAAAATATGCCATATATATCCTGCTGATCTGAGCCAAATTTCATGAAAATCCAAAACTGGTAACTTTGTCATTTCCTAGCTCTTATGGGTATAGGTCAGTTTTAGCAAAATTAATTATTTAGTTAAAATGACTCAATCACTCGACAGAAGGAGGTTGTTTTTTAAATATACTTCCACTTTTCTTTAAGAAAGACATGTTTAGACAATTTCAAATGATTTAATGGCTGGAAATGCCAAAGGTCATGGCCCCATGTCATGGCACTATGGGGCCAAGACAATGTGTATAACTTCCTCAAGTCCTGCATGATATTGTTTAATAAACATAATATCCTATCAATAAACGTATGAAAACAAGAAGACCAAATATTTCCTTCACATCCCAACTGAAGTAGAGTAACCACATTTTGGTGCCGTGACCAGGATTAAGTGTAACAGAGTCATATCAAAGGTATCATAGAACAGTGCTCTACATTAATATGTGAGGTCCAGAAACGAAACTGTATGCCTGGAATATACAGCCAGCCAAAGAATAAATGGTGCCATTTGATGGAAATCAGCACCAGTTTTACAAAACAGAATAAACAGAGAAGATTAATTTAGCAATACCTTTGAAACCAAGAGTTCTCTGTGACCAAAATGGCTAATTTTAACCAATAGGTTTGACAGGGGGTTATTTTTGTGAACCAGATTTATTAATGAGGCTTACAATTATTAAACCATAGATATAAGGTTCTTCTCCTGTATGAACTGACTTGTCATAAGGTTTCTCTTCTGTATGAATTTAAATTCTTAATAATGTTACATATTTAGTGTTACATTGGTTAGATGTAGTTTTAACGTTCGAAACTAGATGTGGTAAGTTCGGTTGCACCATATTGTATCGTTTTGGGAAATATTATTGTGTAAGCACTTCATTAAATAAGAATCATGGCACTTAATATCAAAGAATATTGTTTGTTTTTTCTTTTTCCAATCAGTAATAGGGAAAACACTGAATATATCAACTTCTACCAATAAACGTACTAGCATGGTGATTCAAACTAAGCAAGTATTCAAGTATGTTTTACACTGAAACATAATTATTGTATTTTTTACATTTCGGTGAATTAGGGCCATGTGTTTACATCAAGTTGAAAAAATATGTTACCGGTCCTTGAATTTCATGAAATTTGGTCTACATAATTTTAACATATATATGGAAAGTTTATATGTTGAAATGGTATCTTGACAAAGACCGCAACATGTAAAAATTTTAATTCCAAATTTGACTGAATACAAAATATACAGTTGAAAATTGGGGTACCATCTCATAAAAATGAATGCCCACCCGCTATCCTAATAGATACAAAGCCATTTATAGTTTCAACGAACTTATCAATGATAAAGTTATTTAATAAAACATTTTTGCGCCCGTTACATGATATGCCAATTACTTTAGAAATTATTATAACTGGATACCCTAAGTTATTGTAGTGATATCATACATGACGTCATAAATTAGCAATGGAATTCCATAAAAACTCAAATGCACCATAAATATAAAAGTCATATCCCAGACAATTAATAAACATAATATTATTTAATTCCAAGCGTTGGCAGACTCCCATGTTAATTTCCCATACCATGAAAGAGCCCCTTTATATTAAAGTTCAATCATTTATTAATATGACAGTTGAATTTCATGTTTTTGCTGTCATAAATGCAACCACAATGCGCTAATGAAAGAGGCAAGGGGGCAAAACAAACTTTTCCAAAACGCATCACTTTTGATGTGTTACTGTAGCTTTGCGATTGGACAATTTTTAATTTTAAAGAACCAGTCTAAAAAACAGGCTATTGTATTGTTGTTTAAAGTTCAAATCAGCCCGGATCACCCTTCGAGTAACACAAATTAGAGTTGTGTTTTTACGTACATACCCCTTTTGTGAACTTTACTGTGCTTTCAATGGAATTTCCCATAAGAAATTGTTTGCCGTTTTTCTTCCAAACCGATGGGAATTTTTATCGGATTATCTTGTCACATACTCAGGGCAGACGTTCCAGCAAATCGCTGATTAAAAACTTTAAATGTCATCTGGGATAAAGCTTTTAGCAGGGACTAAAGTTTACCATTGTTTTAATTCAAAGGGAGATAATTCCAAAGTGAACCAACTTTAAGCCGCTACAAAAACTAATTATACGTCAGATACTAAATGTCTTGCAGTATTTTTAATGGGCAATCAATGACCCTTCCATTAGCGTGTTCAAATCCTAGGTTTACTTTGGAATTTGCTAGGAAATGCTGATTTTGTGCTTCTAATGAAAGCACAGATAACTCGAATGAAGATTAATTTACCTAAGTTGTTTTTCATGAATTAAGTTAGGGCGGGCGCCAGCAACTCATTGCAATATTTAATTTGGTTAAAATCAAAAACAGTAAAGATATATTTGGTTGTTCAAAGTGTAAAGTTACTTTTGGCTTTAAGTTTATTTACAAATTTTGGCTTTCTGTAAAAGAAAATGGTCACAAAAAATAACCCATCCTTAAACCCTGAGGTCCTAATATGCAATATTTTCCAAATATTATTGGAGATCATAATATAGTTGCCGCTTTGTCTGTCGGTTCGTTCGTCCGTTCTTCCATCTGTACGTCTTAATTTTGTCCAGAGCCTTACACAAAAATTATAAGAAGTATCATTACCAAACTTGTACAATGTAGATAGATCTCGAGAAGTGCAGTGTACAAGAATCGTATCTCTCTTTCTATAATTTAGGAGTAGCGGTCTTTTTTTATATTTCATACTTTTATTTTGTCCTCAGCATAACACAAAAATAAAAGAGCTATCAACTTGCTAGATAGATCCTGATAATGAATAGTGCACAGTACAAAACAATAACCCTCCTTTGCATTACTTAGGACTTATTGCCCTTTGTTATTTTTCATACTTGTAATTTGTCTTGAGCATAACACAAAAACTATGAGAGATATCAACTTGAAACTTCATTGGTAAATATATCTCGGTAAGAAAAGGTACAGTGTACAAGATTCACGGCTCTCTTTTTCATAAAGGAGTTATTGTCCTTTGTTATTTTTCGTATTTATATTTTGTCTGGAGCATAACACAAAAAATTATTAGAGGTATCAACACCAAACTTCATTGACAGATAATTCTTGATAAGGAGAAGTGAAGTGTCCAAGAAGGATATCTCTATTTTGCATAATTTAGGAGTTGTTGCCCTTTGTTATTTTTCATACTTAAATGTTTGTCTGGAGCAGACACAAAAACTATAAGAGGTATTATCTTGAAACTCCATCGGTAGATAAATCTCGATTAGGAGAAATGCAGTATACAAGAACAATAAATCCTTTGCATAATTAAGGAGTTATTTCCCTTTGTTGTACTTTAAATTTGTTCAGAGCATAAAATAAACACTATCAGAGATATCAACGTGCAGCCCTTTTTGAACCAGCGTTATTTGGTGAGCATCCGCAGGTTTTACCGATTCTCTTGTTTTGTTACATTTAGGGTACTGAGTGTCAGGTTTCAATTAAAGCACAAAAATACAGTTGTCAATTCTACATAATACTAGCTACGGCACAGGCTCTCAAAATTGGTACAGATTAAATAGCACACTGTCTGAGGTTCTTTCAATTTCATTTTTATACCTTGCTCTGGTGAGACTTCCGTTTTAGCAGGCTCTTATGTAAGCCTTCGCTTGCTCTCTGTGATAAGTATTAATTGACTTTTCGCTTACTGTAAAGGCGGCAACTTTAATATTCATATCTGGGTGTGGTTCGGCTATTTCATCTGCTAAGGAAGGGAAATCAGGTTTTAATTATAATTTGGTAAAGAGTTAATAATCCTTTTGAGCCGCGCAAACGTGCGTGCATTTCATGAAAATCCTATGCACACTGAACTCACATTTATCAACCCTTAAAGCGCATAATCACAACATGTATGTTTTTGTTGTCCATTTAACTATTTGAAGCCTCATAGATAAACAGTGTGGACCCAGATCTGCGTCCACATTGTTTGCCTCCCTGCTTATGTTAAATAGACATTTTCTGATGCAGTTATTTTGGTGGCGTTTTAAGGACAAAATAATGACTGAGGTTGTGGCACAATATGATACAGTTAATTTTGAATAAAACTACGCCTCCTTTTCAGCTTTTACCTATATGCCTAAAGTTGACCAGTCCTAATTACGCATTCATGAGGCGCCGCCTTTACAGTAAGCGAAAAGTCAAATAATATCAAGTTTTCTTGTGCTGGCTCGAATTATTATCTTTCCCTCTAATAAGAAGCTGAAAAACACTGCGTTCATTATTTTTGTTTACTTGGCTTTCGACGTTTTTAGACAGCAAGATTATTCAGCAGTCAAATAAGCCTATGTTTCTAAAGCATCAATTGTTTATACGGCGTCTATTGATTTCTTTTGTAAGAAATATTTAGAGAATCGGCAAAGCTGTTTTATACCCCATCTTTAACCTGCTCGAGAATATTAACTCTTTGCCTTCTGGTGTCGTCTGCTAATAACCTTTTCAAACAGTGTAATGTTTCAAATTAACAAGCTGTAACACCCAAATGACCAAACCGCCAGAAGTCTAACATGCTTGTTAGATAATACACATTAAGAAAAGGGTAGTCAACAAAATATCCATATAAAGGGAGCAAACCCCTTCGTAGCGCATGGCCTAAATAGGCGTGACGTAACAAACTACAGGTATCACGTGCTATCTTGAATTTATTATGCTTTGCTCGTATTATTCTTGGATGTCACTTCAGAAGATTTAATTCCACGTTGAAATTCAACTGACAGTTAATGATTGGGTATACGAGTTATGCCCATGCGTGACAAAATTCAATCTATTTCTTCTCATGTTTGCAAGAGTTCTTGAAATAACGAGTACGCACTTTTAAAGTGTTCGAAACGATGCATTTGTGCACGTATACCTTTAATAACAGAAAACTCGATGACGTAATTCAATTATTTATCAGTGTTTACCGTAATCTCAGCGTCTTTTTATGAGACATGGGCAAATAGTGCTGACCCAGATCAGATAATGTGATGTCTGGTCAGGATTTCCACTGATTGCTTGCAAAATGATTATTTAAAATTTGGAGGGGAAAAAAAGAAAAATATCAACCCAAATCCCTAAAATCGAAAATGGTCTCTTCCTACTGATTCGGCATTAATAGGTACAACAAATATCTTTAAAAAAAGATATACGACGAAGTGACAGAAGACATATTTGATATGAGTAACGTGAGAATTTTTATCCCCCGACAAAGTTGGAGTGATATAGTTTTGGCGTTGTCCGTTCGTCCTTCCATTCCGTCCGTCCACACTTTTGTCCGTCCAGAACCATATCTCAGTACCTATTGGTCAAATTTGACTCATTCTTGGTACAAATGATAAGTACTATAGACTCTCGATATCCTATAAGTTTTGTCAAAATCGACCCCTTAGCACCTGAGTTATTGCCCTTGTTTTAGTATAGCCAATTATAGTGCAAAACCTATATTAGCTTTTCATTTCAGCAAAGCTATTATATTTAACAACTGCTCACTATAGACCATGATTGCCCATTGCCTGTAGATAAACATGACAGTGTCAAAGTTTTACCCCACCCCCTTTGACCCAACCATGGTCAAAGGTTGCATATTTAAATTTCGCTACAACTAAGGTAAATGTCAATATTTTTTGCTGAAATTTTGCATACAGGCAGAGCAGCAATAGATATGAAAGATAGCAAACGGGATTTTAGTTTGAAGTCCTGGATCCGAGTCTCTGGGATGGACTTAGGGGTGGGGCTGAGGCCAAAATTAAACTTTTTTCAGCATATTGGCACGTTGCATATAAATTTAAAGCCGACGACGCTTGCAGCAGCATGGTAACATATATATTTTTGTGAAAGTTGTCATGTTGCAATTCAAATTAAAGGGAATTGATCACAGAGCATCATGAAAGCAAATATAGTGTCATAACACACACCATCGATCCCTGGGGTGGGGTCATAAGGTCATATTTTTCTCTTTTCTGAAAGTGGTCATGTTGCATATCAAATTAAAGTGGAAGAAGTGTAGACCTATACATACAGAAGTTGAACCCTAGGTTTACATAAATGGGATTTGTGTTTTGTAATTTACATGTTTCTCTAAAATAACCCTTCGTTGGGGGATATGTATTCGTCGAATTTGTCTTGTTAATAAAGAAATTAAAAAGAAAAAAATGGGGGATGTTTGTATTTTCTTATGTCTTTGGTCAGCTGAGTTCAGTAAAGCGTTTTGCTTAAGGAACCTATTCTATTCCAAAATGTATGTAGTGATGCTTCTAGGTTACAGGATTGCTGGAATATAATGATGACTTAACTTGGCTCTGCACAATTTGTCAAGCTTGTTTCTTATTATGCCATAAAAGGCTTCAGGCGTGCAACGTTAGGGGCCTGCACCATACTTCAATTTTGGAAAACTTACTCACATGCCATTGCATGCTGCATGATGTTGCTTTTGATGAAGACTCTTGACTAATTAGCACCCTTTTGTGATATATGCTCACTTGGATCAAAATTCAGTGATAGAATTTCTAGGAATCTGATGGTAAAGAGTATTCTTTGACTTTTCGCTTACTGTAAAGGCTGCGCCTCATGAATGCGTAATTAGGACTGGCCAACCTTAGACATAGGTAAAAGCTAAAAATGGGCCGTGTTTTTGTTTTTCAAAAGTAACTGTATCATCTTACGCCACTACTTCAGTATAGACGCAAAGCACATTATATAGTCCTTAAAACGCCAGCAAAATAACTGCATCTGAAAAAGTCTATTTAACATAAGCATAGAGGCAAACATTGTGGGCCCAGATCAAACATTGTGGACCCAGATCAGACTGCTCCTGTAGGAGCAGTCTGATCTGGGTCCACACTGTTTGTCTATGAGGCTTCAAATATTTTAGTGGACGGCAAAAAAACATACATTTTGTGATTATGCGCTTTAAGGGTTTATAAATGTGAGTTTAGTGTGTAAACGGTTAGGATTTTCATGAAATGCACGCACGTTTGCGCGGCCCAAACAAATTATTTATTCTTCACCAAATTATAAAAAGAACCTGATTTCCCTTGTTTAGCAGATGAAATAGCCGAACCCCGCCCAGATATGAATATTAAAGTTACCGCCTTTACAGTAAGCGAAAAGTCAATTAATACTAGTTTTAAGGGTTCTAGGTCGCCTCCAAAAGCACTTTTTCTCTAAAAAGTAATCCCAAAGTGTTTACAGGTGTATGTGGCAGTACGTTGTTGCAACAAGATAGCACCAGTTTTAATGTGATAAAGTGTGCTGCCTAGTTTATGAAGCTGGGGCTACCAAGGCATTTGGAAGCTGCAGGGAAAATGTTGCAAATTCTCGCTATGATCTCAGCTTTTTCGAAAACTTTTAATCTGCCGTGAAAATGCAAGGTTAGGCTAAAATTTAGAACTGTACCATTAGATTAAGCTTTTGCTTACACAGGCATGCTCAGAAATATTGGATATTATAATTAAATGCTTATTACAGCCTAAGGTTATCTAAGTATAATACAGAAGGGTATCTCCAGTAGCCACAACTAAACTGGTTGAAGTTTTAACATTTTGATATTATTAATCAATGTACTTTTTTTTCAAATTCCCTGATATTTCCCTGATTTCATCATTTTTTCAAATTTCCGGATGTTTCCCTGCAGGGAATTTTTTCTGGCCATTTTCCCTGTTTTCCGGAGTCCGTGGCCACCCCGAAATTGGAAATTCACTTTTTTGTTTATTATCATTTTTACTAAATGGATTCAGGTAATCATCTATTTCAATCTGTCTACAACATACACATTGAAATAAGCCGTGTCTTTACTTTTGCTTAGAACTAAGGTCATTTTCGCTCTTAAACATCTAAACTTGCGACAAAATCAGTGTAACTAGAATACATCTTGTTTCTGTCTGTCTCTAAAGACAAAAATATGTATTTTTAGCATTCCGTTGACGGTTTTCCATTAAATCTAAGTAAGTTGTCTTTAAATGCGCTACTAAATAAGACAGATCCCATAAAGACCAAACGTTATCTGAGCTACTGGTAAAAAGAATCGATCATAATTAATCTAAAGCCGCCTCGCAGACAAAAGTTCTCAGACGGCGTGTCGTAAGAAAATAAACAAGACTTTAGTAGATGTGACCAGGAAACGAACAAATGATACCAAGAGGAAGAGAAGCAAAACAGTTTAAGGAATAGGCCCAAAACAGTAAAACATATATCAAACAACTCTTATCTCGAAATGATAAAGTTTTCTCACAACAACAAGACGATGTGTGGCATTTTGACATTAATAGACTCAGAATAGCATGTAGCTAGAAATTCCAAATGCTGTTCGGTTAGAATATTCAAGCGACTCGCAATGGCCTTTATCAGACTGTGCGTATGCGCAGACTGGTCTGAGCCTTTGTTGGTCGCACATATCACATTGTTGAAAAGATCATGTCGTGGCTCCATTATCATTAGATTGCAATATATTCTTGCACTGCTATAGAACATATACTGAGGGAAAAAAGTTTAGCAATTTACTTTGAGGATTCACAGTTTTAAAAGAAATAGAACTTTTAATTTCATGGTGTCAAAAATTATGTCGACA
The DNA here is from genome assembly GCA_964019695.1 of Loripinus fragilis. NCBI lineage: Eukaryota > Metazoa > Mollusca > Bivalvia > Lucinida > Lucinidae > Loripinus > Loripinus fragilis. The sequence continues at coordinate 96,696,177 of OZ026518.1, forward strand.
AACGTTCACGAGTACGATGACATTAACAGGAAGACATTCCACTTAATGTTAAGTCTGATTTTATGCCCCCTTGCCAAAACAGCTTATCTGGCAATAGTGCGAATAGTTTTCGACAAAAGTTTAATTTTTCTGTCAAATGTTTAGATCCAAATGCAAGAAAGTGAAAAACGGTTTAAAACTGAATGTTATGTTCATCCTTTTTTTTACAGATTTAAGTTGAAAATTGTATTTTTCCAAATTACCTCCCTTTCAATTGAATAACGTTTGAAATTAAACTGCTTAGCTGATCAAATCCTCACTATGAAGTCTGATTTTGTTTCTTTTGACCACTTGCGGGTAGCCATCAGGTCATTTTCAAACAACTGACATGTTTGCAAACCTGCCCATTAAAAAGATCTAATGCTTCAAAGATCGCCTATGGGAAACCCCATTATAAATAATTGCTAAACTTTTTTCCCTCAGTATAGTTTGTCAAAAATAAATACTTATAATCTGTTGTTTTGAATATGATATTATATACACAAAACTGACATCGTATGCAGGAACAGCCTCCTTAGATTACGCTGGCAGAGTGTTTCATTTTCAGCACAGCCTTATCAAAAACTGTAAAAGGGAAAAAATACCTTAATATCATATGACAGAGTAGTTACAAAAACGGAACATGTGGGTTTATGGGGGCTGTTTTGACATTATCAGCAGAAACGGAATTCAAGTGAAATGTATGGACTCAGATCTGAGTTCTGGAAAAGACCTTGTCCCTAGACTGTACAAAGAGACGTATAGCAAAAATATAAACAAGATGGCAATCAGCAAAGCAACATAGTTCCGTCGTTATAAAACGTGTGCCATGCTCAACTCAAGTGAGCATGAATAAAACGTAAAATGATAAAAATCTTGCTTAAAACTTCTCAGATGTTGAATTTATACTGCTGATAAATGTTTAAACGCCAACAATTGTTGGCGTTTAAACTTTTATTAGCAGGATAAATATTTGTTCGGTTAATTGAGCATGAAAAAGTTTCATGACCTCAACGCCAGCTCTCTACCTCATTTAGACAATAACCAAACCAGATCCCTCTTAAACACGACCCCGCCCACACACACACACACACACACACACACACACACACACACACACACACACACACACAATGCGAGCGACAAACAACATTAGGATGCCACCGGGACCTTCAATGTGTTAACTGGCAATTCGCTTTTACCATCTGTACTCATGCTCAGTGCAATGGTTCTACCTAGCATTTTAGCCACATGCTTTCACAAATTTCAAGATTTCATTGAGTCTCTGATGCTGAGCTGGCTGATTTTAATTTAACCTCGTAGCAGGTTATCAAAAGATGTGACGCACTAGTGTAGCAAAGCATCTTATTGTCCTGTCTACTTGTACAGAATGTAACCAAACACATCACAGTCATGAAAAATAACAATCTGCCCATATGTGTAGAAATTCGCTTGTTTCTCTCAGGCACGTATGGTCCTCTCTGGTCGCTGTTGTGATAGGTATATTCTCAGTATATGTTGTATAGATTTTTTGAAAACACAAAAATGTCAAAAAAATACATTGACACCTCAAGCTCTAGATTCTGAAAAACTGCAGAAGTTATATGATGGAAGCTTTCCTGATGTATATCTTAATTTAGTATTATACATATGGGCTACGACGAGAGAAAACCTATCTTCGTGGTTTGCGAAGAACAAAGGTGCAGACCAGCCTGCGCATCCGCGCAGATTGATCAGCGTCTTTGGTATTCGCTCTTTTGAAAAGTGCCATATATAAACTTATGAAATAAACATCAATTTTATAGCTAGTCTATGTAGCTTAGGAGACTGGTTGAGTCTCGCTTTGTCGGAAACCCTGAAGATAGGTTTTGTCGTATCGAAGCCCACTTATATTAGGAGAGTGAAATGCTATAAACGAGTACCTTGCCACACTTTACAGTTATATGTACAACGTGGACACATAAAATTATAATAACATTTGTTGACACGGTTTCAAGTCCGAGGCTATGTGAAGTATAGATGTACCACGGCCTCTAATTAATGACCTTAGCCTTACAAGAATTTTGTAATCGCTGGTGTAAACGGAAGCATGTTGAGTCTAATGCCTTAAATAGTTGGAAACTAAATATTTTTTAAGATTATTGATGGTAGAATTTCATGATTGCAACAATTTAGACCTTCTACCAGCTTAACCTAAATTCACTTTTAGACGTTTGAAGAAGGGAATCCAGGAATTTCATAGGAGGTTTGTTTTGGCCCCCGCAGATAAAGCTGCTAACAATATTGTGGTCGTTTGGAAAATGTACTATATTAACACACTAAAGCAAGAACTTAGCACTGCAAAAACATATGAGCATGACAGGCTTGATGAGACGTCTATCGTTGGTAGACATCAATGACATATGGTAGCTAAGTTTGGGTTGTTTGTTGATGAGGACCATAGCAAGCTTCCTACGTTATACTGGTTACCTAAACTTCATAAACGGCCCTATAAGTCGCGTTTTATTGCTAATTCTAGTGCATGTACAACCACTTAGTTGTCTATTCTTTTAACTTCTTGCCTCACTACGATTAAAACCATGTCATTAAGTATTGCACAACAGTTTATGAAAGAAATGGTAAAAATTTATTTTGGTCTATTAAAAATTCAGGTGAAATTCTTAATAAATTGAAGTCTAGAGGTTTTCTAGCATCTGGTTTGTCTACGTATGACTTCTCTACTCTCTATACTACATTGCCGCATAATCTAATCAAAGAAAAACTAACAGAATTAATTGAACAAACATTTAACAGAGAGGGATCAATTTATTTGGCTTGTAATGTTTTGTTTTTTTACTTCTGAACAACCATGACAACCTAAACGATATAAATTGTGGTCATGTCAGAAAATGTGTGATGCTCTCCATTATCTTTTGGACACTATATTTATAAGATTTGGCTCGAAACTAAATAGACAAATTGTAGGTATTCCAATGGGTACTCATTGTGCTCCTCTTGTTGCAGATTTGTTTTTGTTTTGTTATGAGAGAGACTTTATGTTGTCTCTGTCAGACAATAATCAAACTGATATTATTGAAGCTTTTAACTCCACCTCCAGGTATTTAGATGACTTACTTAATATTGATAATCCTTATTTTGAACAAATGGTAGGTCAGATATATCCTACTGTACTTTAGTTAAATAAGGCGAATTCTTCTGATACTGAAGCTCCGTTTTTGGACTTGAACTTGTCAATAACAAATGGCATAGTTTCTTCGAAATTATATGATAAACGGGATGATTTTAATTTTGAAATAGTAAATTTCCCATTTCTTGATGGAGATGTTCCTCGCTCCCCTTCCTATGGTGTATATATTTCTCAGCTTATTCATTTTGCTAGAGTGTGTTCTAATGTTAAGGACTTCAATAACAGAAACGTATTTTAACTGCTAAGTTATTAAAACAAAATTACAGATATCATGAAATTCGAAAAGCATTTTCTAAATTCTACCACAGACAACCAGAGTTAATTGTAAAATACAACATTGGTTAAAAACTCTTTTGCAACAAGGCATATCAGAACCTATGTTTATGGTGATTTAATTTACAAATTCAAACAAATTGTTGGAAAACTTAATTTTAGTGATCAATTCAAAAAGATTCTACAACGTTAAATAAAGGTTGGATATAAATTGGATGTCATGCGACAGTCTGCTTGCCTTGTTCTAAGTAAGTAAGTGTGCAAAGATCAGGAATCGATACAATCAAGTACCACACCTGACCCAGGATACCAATGGGAAAGTGACAAACTCACAGTAGACACTACAAACGAGAGCCAAGAGGTCAGCCCTTTCCCAGCAGGTGACCACAAAGCACATATAAACAGACGCGCACAAAGACATAGCAAACACAAGACAGAACAAAAACATAAAAGATCCACAAAAGAAGTACCGCCTTGGAACGGTCAGTAAAATATTCTACTGGAGGGCTTAAACCGGTTTAACGGCGCCAACCTCACCCTTAATTCAGATGTGGATCAAGACACATAGATATTTGGTTTGGTGAAAGACCCCTAACTTATCAATACATCATCTCCTAAAACATATAAATCAAGATATAACAAGGAGATAAAGCAAGGATAAGGACTCAATAGTAAATTAAACTGAATACCGGAGCAAAAGAAATCCAACAGGTAAACCCAATCACGGTTTATAGCTGTGGTTTCCTCTTTAATTGCTCGACGGTGGGTCAGGCCTCAGACTCTATGACGGCTCTGGCGTGAAGCTTTAGTCGGTGGGTTGGTGCCTGATGCTTATCTGTAGCTGGACCCACCGTGGCTCAACTTGAGGTTTTCTTTAGCTTTGACTATCTATGAGTCATGAGCCCTTTTCTTTGTTTCATCATGGTGGGTTAATTTGATTAGTGTGTTTCTCCATGATGGTACATTGCATTAGTTAGAAGGCTTCCATGCGAGCTGAACATTTCTAGTATTTCAACAACAGTAGAATCTAGGGCGAAGATTTGGCACCAGTAAAATGCATTTAAGCCCACCGGTGACTTAGGCTGCTGTCAGTTCTAAGGCGGTGGTTATGTTGTTGTTGTCTTTTTGTTTATTGTTAATTTCATTGTGTGAGTCTGTAATTTTTCTATGTTTTGTTATACGTTACGTTATGTCCATTCTATATAGTATTGCAATCATCTTGATGGGGAAGAGAGAGCTGGTTGCTTTGCTTAATTTGTCTTCCTCGTGTCTCGTGATGGTTGAGTGGCTCTTCCTCGCGGTGCCATGGGGTTGTCTGTTGTTGTTTTTTTTTATTGTGGTATTTCCTGATCAAACTCACTTACTATTTTTGTGTCTTACTATTGCAAAAGATTGATGCAGAGTGCGTAAAATGATCCAGTCGGGCTGGAACATCTGTGTATGACAAAGCTTTTATAGTAAATGTAAAGAAATGCCTAAAACCCTTTTTTCTAGAACACCATATCAATATTGTAAATACAGTCACGCCTCAAAGCTTTTGGTTTATCTGTACATTTCAAATTATCAAAGGCCTTCAGAGCTTGTGTTCAGTGCACAAATTGTCATGCGCGCCCATCGAAGACTCAGATCATCCTGTGAATCCGCACATTCTGATCAGTCTTTGATGGACAATCTATTGCCAGACAATGGTACAACATTTAGACTAATCGGACTGCGGATACGCATACTTTTTTTTGAATATTCGCCATACGCACATGCCAACGTGTTCCTTATGCATTTTGGCTAAAGTCGCCAATGGCATCGCATGTTAAATTGGAAATAGATGAAAATTTAGTCCGAAAAGCTGACATCTGGCCCTGTTTTAATGCTCAACTCAACTGAGAATGAAATTTATCCTGCTCATAAATGGTACAATGCCAACCAATATTTTGGCATTTTATAAGCAGGATAAATACAACATTTGAGAGTTTCATGTAGGATTTTTTCTGCATTTTACTTTCTTTAACGATCAGCTGAGTCGAGCATGAAAATTGTTTTTATCACCTCAGAGTCTGATAGGCTTGTTCAATTTACTTAATCGTGATATTTTGAATCAAAGCCACCAAATGTACCAGATAATGGGTCACGATTACCGTATTTGGCAAATTAACCTACACATTTTAGAAAATAAGGAAACTACATAAGTTTTTATCTGACATTCAAAATATTATTAGTGAGGGTTGATAAAAAAGATAGCTGCTCATTGCAGGCTATTTCATTGGCGGATCCAGAAAATTCTGTCAGTGGGGAAGGGGGTTAGGGTCCTGACAACGCCCTTTTTTTTTTTGGGGGGGGGGGGGGGTGAGGGGAGATTTGTGAGCATGTATATAAAGGAACAAAGCATATAAAATCAGCAAAATATCCGTATAAAACTGTTTGAATTTGCCTGAAATTACGATTCGAAAGGAAGTAAAATAAACTTAAGCAAGTATCTGTAATGAATTTTTCAATTCTGTTGGCTCATTTTGAAAGAAATGGTAAAAAAAATGGCATGCACTTTGTCGCAGAAACGCTTAACGCCATTCTATTTTTTTTTTTCTACTACGAGACATTCACCTAAAGTTTTTTGGTGTTTATAGACAAAAGATTTATCAGAAGATCAGAAAGCTACATGGTAAAAATAAACTGACTCTATTGCCAGGGCCTTAGTCAATGTCACAAACGTCTCAAGCACTACCAGCAATTGTCGGCCCTGTTCAAAAGTGTTAACTCAGTATGAATTGCCAAAATTATATTCCCATGTTGAACATTGATATGATTAACATCTTCTGAAACACTAAGTACCTTTCTGACTCAAAATTTCCAACGCATGATCCTAAAATTGAGTTTTACACATGCGCTAGCAAACTTGTCTGAAATTTGTAAGCAAACGTCGTCCATGCGATGCGCGAAAAGAACACGAATATGTAGCCATCTCTTGACTTTTTGAAAACTCCTCTTTTTGAAAACTCCTCATGACGTTTTAAATAACATCCCAGCTTCATCCCCAGACACAGAACTAAATCACTTTATTTTAGCAGCCTCATCAGAATGTTTTGTTTAACTCTTTGCCTACTGGGTAATCTTTATGTTTTTGTCGTCTGCTGATTTTTTTTCAAAATTACCTATTTCGAAAATTTGCTTTCAGAAATACCACCAGAGTGTCAACGTGTTCGGAACCAGACCAGGCCTGACGTTATGTCGGGCCTGATCTGAGTCCAAACTGTTTGCAAAGGTTATCAGCAGACGACAATAGTAGTTAAATAGTTTGTGTTTGTTATAGTGACTGTGTATCAGTCTGAAGGGACTATTGGAGACAGTTTAGAGTCAAAGTTACATCAACGAAAGAATAGTCCGGAAACTGTTGCTTCCAATCAGGCACACATGCTAAGACCACCAAAGAGAGATCTACACGAAGACTTTTTTGGAAAACAAGAATCACACAAAAGGGAGTATAACTCAAAACAGAGTGCTGTAGAATATCTAAGAGATAAACTACCCTCAAGTGATCTTCGCAGCGTGAACGAATTGGATGGTGTTATGCTAGAAGCAATGTCCAGTGATATTAAAACGATACTAGAATCCGTGAAGGAAACAATCGAAATCGTAAACACTATTAGGAAGGATCAGATGGCAGTTATTTTGAAGGAATCTGGTAAGGAAAATGTAGAGGAGAGTTGCACAACTACTAAGACGCCTGAAACGACCACGACTCTTGAGCCGGAACATCAAAATAATGTTAACTGCAAAATAATAAGGCCACAGTCTTGTCTAGAGCTGCTCAATGCAGGCTGTAACCAATCTGGCGTGTACAGCGTCTATCCCACCAAAGGAGAGAAAGATCTTGTTGAGGTAATTGGTTAAACGCTTAAAGCGCCAGCAAAAAAAGCATATTCATAAAAGTATTGACTACTTTAAGTATTGAAGCAAACGGTATGTACCTGGATCAGACTGGAGCAGTCTGATCTGGGTCTACACTGTTTGTCCAAGAGGCTTCCGAAAAAACCAGTCGACGACAAAACAGGCGACGTTTGTTGTGAATGGCGCTTTAAGGGTCAAAGCACCGGTCACGACTGCAGTGCAATTGATACAATTTTTTGTTATATTTAGAATTATTCTAAAGGGAAAACACGCCTTATTATGCCTTGCATGTCGTATTATACATATTTCATTTGAACCGTCTGTCAGTTAGATCAAAGTCTTATATGCTAGTTGCGCAATTTAAATGTTTTACTTTTAAAATAAATGCGTTTGCATTGCTATGATACAAGTCGAGCTAGTTTTAATGGTTTATTACAAAGGTTTTGGGATTCAAATGCAAGTCAAGCTAATTTTTATTGTTTGTTATAAAGGTTTTTGCATTTCCATGAAAGTCAAACTAATTTTGATGGTTTGTTGCAAAGGTTTTTGCATTGCTGTACAAGTCAAGCTAATCTTAATGGTTTGTTATAAAGGTTTATGCATTGTTATGCAAGTCAAGCACTTTCTTAATGGTTTGTTATAAGTGTTTTGCATTGCTATGCAAGTCAAGCTAATGTTTATGCATTGCTATGCAAGTCTAGCTAATTTTAATGGGTTGTTGCATTGCTATGCAAAGTTAAAAGGACGGCAAGTCAGGCTTATTTGAATGGTTTGTAATAAACGTTTTTGCATTGCTATGCAAGTCAGATCAGGTTTTCTCAAGAAATAAAATTAAGTAAGTATGATCAGAAAAGACCACAACCACACACTGCAGACCAACCACAGAACCACGAGGAAGAGCCATAGAACACTAACAGTCATAAGACATCAAAAATACAATTAAAGTAAAGCAACTGGCTCTCTCTTTCCCATCAAGATGATTACAAAACAAAGAATGATACAGCGTACTGAATAACAAAACAAGGACCAAACACAAAACCCCCACCATGGTAGCACCAATAAACAATAAATAAACAAAAACAGAACCACCGCCTTAGAATGGCCAATGTGTGTGTGTGTGGGGGGGGGGTAATTGCATTTACTGGTTCCTTATCTTCACCCAGCGTTCAGTCTCGGGACACTTTCGGCCCACCGCTGAAATGCCATTAGAATAGCATTTCGTTGGCAGGCCGATAGCGGCCCACTTTAATATACTTACAGATAAAGCCCATTTAATTGTGTACAGTATAACCTGTGTAAAACTCCCACTCAAAACTTGACAAAACAAAGATCTTAATGACAAATGGTATTTAAATGAAGGTCGAAAGTATTGCAGAATTCTGCACCCTTTGGAGCATTCTGCAATACTTTTGACCTGCATTAAGCGATATTTCGTCTTGAAAACCAATTTTCGGTATTTCTGAGAGTGGCCGTTTTACACAGGTTTAACTGTAATTACAGGTATATTGTGACCAGGAGATTGATGGTGGTGGTTGGATTGTCTTTCTACGTCGACAAGACGGCTCTGTGGATTTCTACAAGAGATGGGAGATGTACAAGGAAGGCTTCGGAGATCTAGAAGGAGAATTTTGGTTGGGTCTTGATAATGTCCACAATCTGTTGTCCACAAATTTGCATTATGAGCTGCGTGTGGACCTTGAGAATTTCGACCAACACAAAGTACATGCAAGCTATAACAACTTTAGCGTTGGTTCAGAAACTGAGAACTACGTTTTGACAGCGGAAGGATATAGCGGTGATGCTGAAAATGGATTATGGGGTCACAGCGGAGAAGCTTTTTCCACGTTTGACAGAGATAATGACAAGGAAGGAACGTCGTGTGCACGCTATTATCACGGTGCGTGGTGGTACAGATACTGTTTTCGGTCCAATCTTTGTGGTCAGTATTATGATCCAGCAGATGACCATGGTCCTTATTACCTTAACTATTTCAAATGGAAGTCCAGTAGTTTCGTGATCAAATTTGCTGAAATGAAATTTCGACAATTACGTGGAACTGTATAAAACACTTAAATTAACGTTGACAATCACGTGACTCATCGAGAATCTTGCACTAGTGTCTTATGAAATGAGTATGAGCGTAAGCGCAATGAAAATAGATATTATTTTTTTTATCATATGACGTTACTGTTATTTAAGAAATAGATCAGCACTAGCAATGAATTGTTCTATAATATTTCACTGTTTGGAGGTCAGTTGTAAAGAAGATCTAATCAAGAGCGCACAGCGCGGGTGATTTTTCTTCGTACAACTGATCGACAAACAGCGAATTATTACTCAACAATTCACGCACTAGAGCTGATCTATTTCGATTCTAACACAAACACGTTTGAAGTCTTTAAATCTTCCAACTTTTCGCCATTGTACTTAAGAAATCCCGTCGATAGGTGGACTGTCGTATACGTTTACATGAATATGTAACGTCTTTCAAGCGTAAATGTGGCGTTACACCGTCTAACGCCATGATTGACGTCATTTGGCAGTAACAAAACTGCGTTTTCAAAGCTGCCTAAATCGTTTGATATAACACGGTTTTTTTTAGCATTGTGGCTCTATAGGCGAGGTGTGTTAGAAACATTGGATAACGTCACGACATGAATTTACGTTATCACCACACGTTACATAACACTTTGTTGGGAACAAGTAACGTCATGCCGACGTCCATTACAAAAATGCAATTTTCACTTTAAGGTCACTGCCCATAGCAATAACCGTAACTCTAAATCAACAAGGGAGGTAATTCTTGGTAGCGTTCGATTATGACAAAGTGTGATTTTACGCAACTATTATATGTTTTCTACAGACAGTAATGCCCGTTACACTGCACGTTGGTAATCTGAAAGTGGTTGATATCACATTAGAAATGCAAACAGTATTTTAAGTATAATGAACAACAGAAGGTGGCATTCTTTACTGATACTAAACGATGGACGCTCAGCTCTGTGTGAAGAAAAAACTCAGTCAGTGTAATGAAACACGCATTTTACCAGGGAAATGCCGGTCGACTGTTCGCGGATTTTTGACAGTCCACAGCAACAATAATTATTTAGTTATATATACTATGATTTTCTGGTTTTGTTTTACCTGCATTAAAATTTCAGCAAGACAGACTATCTCGTCACGTTCTCTAACGTCTATTTTGAACCTGGCGTGCGCTTATGACGTCACTTGCTCTTATGACGTCATTATGCGTAAATGACGTATTGAACTGTCTAAAGACGTTGAGAGCCCCTCACTTTGATTTGGGTCCTAAACCATTTGCCTTATGTCAATTGTGTTCCAATATTTAGCTACAATGGCTATCTTGGGCTAAAGTTGACCCAAGTATAGTCGTGAGTCCAAATTATAGTAGGGCTACGTACTCTAAATTTACAAAGGTCTGCCATCGGGGTCTGCGAACAACAAAGGCACAGACCAGCTTGCGCATCGGCGCAGTCTGATCAGCGCCTTTGCAATTCAATTATTGAATAGTATCATATTAAAACTTGCTCCGGATAGGTCTGCATTATCATCGGCATCTCAAGGTCAAAGGCTTAAAATTCTTATCTACTTTTGAACTGCTTATTGTTTTATCCTTAGTATTGATTAGATGTGGCGATGTTGAACTAAATCCTGGACCCGAACTAGATTCTGATTCATCCAGTAGCACGGCGTCAGCATTTTCTGATCTAGAGCTAAAAAATAAATTCTCAGTTGTACACTACAATGTCCAAAGTATACTTAATAAAGTTGATATTATTCAGTCAGAACTGCAGCAATTCGATGTGATTTCTCTTACAGAAACATGGTTAGATAATACTATATCTGATGACGAGATTATATTCAATGGTTTTAATTTATTTAGAAGAGATCGAGTAAATGATCGACATGGTGGCGTATGTGTCTTTGTCAAAAGAGAGTTGTACGCGAAACGTAGAATCGATCTTGAACTGCAAAACACAGAGTGCATTTGGGTAGAAATATTCGTCGACCATAAAAAGCTATTAATTGGCACATTTTATCGCAGTCCAAACTCTTCCAACGACGCGCTTATTGCGATCGAAAACTCAATAGGTCTTGCAAACGATACAAACATACACGACATATTAATAACTGGAGATTTCAACCTTGACATCTTCAAACCAAACACTTGGTCCAAAATAAATAATCTCTGTCAATATTTTGGACTTGAACAATTAATTAAGGAACCAACTCATTATACAGAATCTTCTTCATCCGCCATAGATTTGTTTTTAACATCTAATAGTAATAATGTATTTCTAACTGGTGTTGGAGATCCCTTTTTAGAGCATAACATACGTTACCATTGCCCAATATTTTGTCTACTTAAGTTTGATAACAGTGCGAAGTCAACATTTTCACGACACATCTGGCTATATGATAGATGCGACTTCAATTCATTTCGTGATGAAATCCAACAAACAGATTGGCAATTATTTAAGCATGATAACATTGACACATACGCGGAAAATGTAACTACTTGCCTAACAGAGTTAGCTAAAAAGCACGTTCCAAACAAAACAATAATTTGCAGGCCATCAGATCCACCTTGGCTGACTACATATATAAGGAAACTAATAAGAAAAAGAAAACGACTCTTCAGTAAGTTCAAAAAATCTAAAAATGCTAACGATTTCGATAATTACAAAACATTTAGAAACATTGTCACCAATGAAATACGTAAGTCAAAAAAGGAGCAGATTGACAAACTCACTGAAAATATTAACAATAATACAAATTGTTCTAAAGATTGGTGGAAGACACTAAAGGCTTTTATCAAACCTAACCAAACCTCATCCATTCCTCCACTCAATGTAAATGGTGACATATACTCTGATAATACAGATAAGGCAACTATACTAAATGATTATTTCACAGAACAATCATCACTTGATGACAGTAATGCAAATCTCCCTGCAGATCTAAATATTCCAGATTTCACCTTAAACTCTATATCTATAACAGCTAACGAAGTTGAATCAGTCCTAAAAGCACTTCAAACAGGTAAAGCCTCTGGTCCTGATGCTATCAATAATAGAATTCTAAAAGAGCTAGCCAAGCCCTTATCCTTTCCTCTATCTGATCTTTTCAATGCCTCTCTTAGTAAAGGAAAAGTCCCAGCTCTATGGAAGCAAGCCAATGTAACTTCAATACATAAGAAGAATGACCCTTCAGAAATCACAAATTACAGACCAATATCACTTCTAAGCACAGTTGGCAAAGTACTTGAAAAAATTGTTCACAAATATGTTTTTAATTTTCTAATGGACCATGAAGTCCTAACTACTCTTCAGTCAGGCTTTATTTCTGGAGATAGTACTGTAAATCAACTTGTAGACATTTATAACTCATTCTGTAAAGCATTAGACGAAGGTAAAGAAGTGCGTGCAATATTTTGCGACATTAGCAAAGCATTTGATCGAGTATGGCATAAAGGGCTGCTCTACAAATTGCAAACAGTAGGAATAACAGGTCATCTTCTACAATGGTTCACTGATTATCTCAACAACAGGAAACAAAGGGTAGTATTGCCAGGGGTCTTCTCACATTGGGCCGACTTAAAAGCTGGTGTGCCTCAGGGTTCCATACTTGGCCCTTTACTCTTCCTTATTTACATTAATGACATTGTACGCAATATTAACTCATCCATACGCCTCTTTGCTGATGACACTAGCCTCTATATCATAGTCGAAAACCCAATCCAAGCAGCAACTATATTAAACTCTGATCTTTCACAAATATACACATGGGCATCAAACTGGCTTGTTACCTTTAATCCATCAAAGACGGAGTCACTACTATTCTCACGTAAACTCTTTAAACCACTTCATCCAACCCTTTACATGAATCAGCAAGACATCATCACTGTTGAGTCTCACAAACACCTGGGCCTAACCTTTACAAATGACCTTTCATGGCATGAACACTTAAACAACATCAAAACAAAAGCTTGGCATCGTATAAATGTAATGCGAAAACTTAAATTCCAACTCAGCAGAAAATCACTACAGATCATCTATTTTTCATTTATCAGACCGTTACTTGAATATGCTGACGTCGTGTGGGATAACTGTACGCAATACGAGGCAAATGAACTAGAGAAAATACAACATGAAGCTGCACGTATTGTCAGTGGTGCCACTAAGCTAGTTTCAATAGACAAATTATTAAAAGAAGTTGGGTGGGATACTCTCTCTTGCCGAAGGAAAAAACACAAACAAATACTATTCTACAAAATGATAAATGGACTATGTCCTGACTACTTGTCTTCACTTGTCCCCCCTACTGTTGGTAATAGTACAGCATATCGTCTCCGTAATGCATCTGATTACAAATACATACGCTCAAATACTCAGTTGTATTACAATTCCTTTCTTCCCTCAGTAGTTCGCGATTGGAATGAACTACCCAATACTACTAGAAATGCACCAAGTATTAGCTCTTTCAAACGCAGTCTTAATTCTACCCCAATCGGTGTCCCTCTCTTCTATCTAGATGGCAAGCGCATTGGTCAAATCTATCATTCTCGACTGAGAATGGAATGTAGCTCTCTTAATCACCATCTCTTTTCAAAAAACATCATTGACAGTCCGCTTTGCATTTGTGGTAGATCTGAAACTACCAAACACTACTTGTTTGAATGTAATAGATTTAATAACTTGCGCCAGGAAATGATGCAATCAATATCTAAATTATGCGAACCAACCTTAAATGCTCTTTTATATGGAGTCACAGATCTGTCTGACGAGACAAATAGGCAGCTCTTCATCATCATACAGGAGTATATATTAAGGACTAAACGATTCCAATAAATTGCCTTTAAGTAATTACTCTTTGACCTTGAGATTCACGAACTATTAAACATTTATAATCTGTTTAAACGTTAGAAAATGAAATGTTCCATCCCCGTGGAGCCTCTTGCTATATTACTTCTAATTGAAAAGTTTCCAAACTCTCGTAGTACATTTGAGTACCAAATTTAGCATTGGTACTGGAATTGTTTTCTCTCTAAATCTCGATATTATAAGTAAAATTGATATTTTAAATGGGATACAGATTCGTATAAGTCTGAAGACTTTCTTCTGAATCTCATTTGTATACTGTATATTATTGTATGTCTTTATATGTTGTTCTATGTACAAAGTATACAAATAAAATATGTTTAAACCAAAACTTGCTCCAAGCGAAATTTCACTATTCTTGTCTCTGTGGCTGAGAAGGCTGCTTTTGGTATGATCTTTTCGGAAACCCTGAAAACAGGTTTTGTCGCATCGATGCCCATTTATATTCATGTAAATGCGGACCCAATCCTCCGGCCTCAAACCTGGTTCATGTGATATGCAGATAGAAGGTGTTTTGCCCCTCTAGACTACTCGTGGCTAATTCCGTCCATAGCCAACGCCGACGGGATCCGTACCAAAAGTAATACCCCCTCCCCCTCCGCGCCACTGAATACCCCCTTCGGTTGCGTGAAGGATGAGGGCATAAAAAGAACCTGTACTTATAAATGCGGGTCCAACCAGAGCATTATAGGTAAGTTATAGGTACTCAGTGAGACGGTTCTTTTGAGCACCCAAAACAAATATAAAAATGATGAGCAATAAAGCATTTTCAATTTTACGCTAATTTTTTTGCTAATGATGACCTGTGCTCCAAGTTAACTCTACATTTGAAATGTTTCAACCGAAGGATGTCGGTCAAAGGATATATAGATCTAATAGGAATAAACCAACTCTGGTCAAGTATTAAGGTCTGGTCTTTCTTCGCGATCGGGCATCAGCATGGCGCCCGGGGCCGAAACAAAGATTTAAAAATATTTTAAACTCTTGGATGAATACATGTAGTATAAATTTATGCATCGAAAAATTGAAGCGATGCATATTTAAACAGCCCACTTTTTCACCTAAATTAGACATGCAGAGTTACCCCGTGACCGCGAAACAGTCAATGTCCCCAAAACATAATATCTCTATCCTTATGATGTATCTATGCAAATTTGGTCATAATATATCGACTAGGTGTTCAGACGGAACGCAGATAAGTTTCTTTTTACCGTGGGTGGGGTATTTTGGTATCGTTTTGGTTGGGGAAAAGTCCTGCCATATGAACTTGCAAGTGTACCAATCTTTCAAACAGATACAATTCTATTTGAAATATCAAAGAGATTTATTGTAAATAATAATTTTGTGGTCATAAGGCTTTAACAGCATAAGACTTAAGAAATGTTGTTGAGTTAATCATTTTTCAGTTTAGGGGGTAGGGTTAATTATTTAATAATATCTCACAAACTAGAGGGTGAAAATTGCTAAAATTTTGCAACAATGCATCTTACATCATACTGAATTACATGAAAAATAATATAGAAAAATCTATTTTTTGAAACATGCTTAATGATTGTTTTATCAACATGTGGCATTTGAAAATGAAAGCAAAATTGTGATCAATTGCTGGTTTGCGAGTGAGATAATCAAAATATATATTTGTATCACTGCAAATATGGGCTTGTTACATATTCCTATTTACTGACGACCTCATATTTATGTTTGAAATTAAGATTTTGATATTAAAAATGAAGTAACAATGAATTATTCGTATCTCAATGAGTTTTAGAAAAGATGCGTAAAAAAGCCAATATAGGTCATTTAATGAGCAGCTATAGACGGTAAATTTTCTCTGTTTTCGTCTATTTCTCTTAAAATAAGCTATACTACAAAATTTCAAAGTTTGAAGAAATTTTTTTTTTGGGAAAAAAAATCGCCCAGGTATGAGCAGTGACCTTAAATAAAGAAACTTTGAAGGCGATAAAATTGCATTCTAAAGGTCATATGATAAACAGAATCTTTCACTCGTGATCATTTCATATTTAATTTATTAAACTTGCCGTAGGCTCTTTTAATAAATTTCACATGAAAATTTATGATCACTCGTGTAAGATCCTCTATATATGTTCACGCACCAAAGTATTATGTAACGTGTGCTACGGCCGTAGTTCTTTTGACCTGACGTTACTAACTGAATCACAATGACGTCATATAGTAATAAGGATGTGAATAGCTTTAAATTTTATTCAAAATATATTTCGTCGAGCGTGTTGAAAATATCAGGATTTTCACGCGTGAGAAGCACGAGTGCAAATCTTCTAGACGCAATATTTTTGTTTTTCAATGAAAAATCTTTTCTTTTCGTCTCTTTAGAAATGTACAGTAGTAGACGAGATTAGAATATATTATAATGATAATCAGGGCATTGAGTCTGGTGACATCGATACGACATCATCTTGACGTCGGTAACCACCTAGCAGGCACATGACGTCGAAACAATGTCGTACCAACCTCGATGCGACGTCATGACGTCGCATCGACGTTGCTTCAACGTTGTTTTAAGGTCGTGTGCCTGCTTTGCATAGACTTTAAAGATAAACAATGAGAATGTATTCCTTCTCACAAAATAGCATATTTTTTCTTTTATATTAGCCCCATTGCGTGAACCAGGATGGACGGACAGGCGCCCATGGAATTATCATTATAAGGGCGTATAAAAAAAGAGATTGGCACCAGTTCTTTTTCAACATGACTGAGCCGTGACATGTGATTTCCAACAATGTGGTATTTTGACATGTGTAGATTCAGATGAGCCTGTAAAGCTTCCTACTAACTTTCGACACTCCAAATGATGTTCGGTCAGTAGCTTAACACTCATAGAATATTCAAGCGACCAGAAAAGGCTCGGATCAGACTGCGCGTATGCGCAGGCTGATCTGAGACTTTGCTGGTCGCACATACTTAATTGTTGGAAATCTCATGTCGCGGCGCATGTAGTTTTTCTCCCAACAGTTAGATGGTACAATTATCTCATTATGGTATTAGACAGCGTTTAAAAATGTCGCCTTGACATTTCACAAAGTGCAGAAACGTGTTAGATTCTAAGGCATCATCTAATTACGGTAAAATGGTCGTATAGAGTTGTATACTCATTCAAAAAAGAAAAGAAACTGAAATCAAAGGAATTGTAATACAAAACAACACAATAATCGTTCAGCTCTTTCCCTATTTGAGCTAGGCTACACACAAATTGGAGTCCAAACTGTTTGACACTCTGATAGTGTTCCTGGAAGATTCTTTTAAGTTTGTTTTAAAAAAAAAAAAAAAAAAAAAAAAAAAAAAAAAAAAAAAAAAAAAAACGTGAAATACTTCCAGCATGCAAAGAGTTAACCATCTATTTGCCCTTGTTTGATCGCTATGAGTGCATAGAGGATCTTACATGAGTGTCCATATTTTATTGAATTAATTAAACGAGTTGGGGAAAATAGATAAAATATGAGGCTTGCCGAGCATTTTATCTCTTTTTCGCAGCGAATTTAATAGATTCAATAATACAAGAGCACGAATGTAAGATTTCTTTTTATAATATGACATTAAGATTACTTTGAAATCTCATTTCTGCCGTAAAAACGTTATACTTTTGCCAGTATGTACACAACATTGTTATGGAAGTCATAACGTTTCCCGTAAATCTATAATACCACTAGTGGTTTGTCGATTTTATTGCATTGTGTTATTTCACTCTCAGACGCGACGTCATATAAAAAAGGGTAAAATGTGCTTTTTACATTTATCACATGACGTCGCGCCTGGAAGTGATATAACATTATGCCATAATTAGAGTTAAACACATGACCACCACCGCCGCGTTACCAGGCGTATCGTCCGATGTCTGAATTTGCCCAACAGCCTATAGGCCCGAAGGCAAATATGGAGTACCTGGCCGATATGCCTGGTAACGCGGCTGCGGCCACGTTTAAACCGTTTTTATTACATGTTTACGTGAGGGTCGCGGCGACGTGAATGACGTCATTTAAGACGTTAAGGTGCACTCCAGGGCCGATATGAATGCACGCCAGGGCCGATATGAGCAGTATCAGCCCGGGAAGCTGAGCATTGTGTTACTATTTTAGTAAGACATGTACCTGTAATAGAATCAATAAACCACGTCCAGTGGTTCGCACAGATTTAGTAAAGTAACGTAATGAGATCCGTTATGAATTTGCGTAAAATACGCCATATCTTGGCGTTTTCACGCAAAAAATGCGACTACTAAAAAAGATAAATAGAATTTAACGTTACGTGCTCCTGTATTATTGAATTTATCAGACCCGTTGGGAAAAAGCGATAAAATGCTCGGCAAGCCTCGAATTTTAACACCTTTCCCCAACTCGTTCGATGATTTCAATAAAACATGAGCACTCATGCAAAGTTTCTATTTTTAAAGGAAATGTACATCGTCTCTTAGGAGTCCTGATACTGGTCAGCGTGGGGCAGAGATACATATGTATCAATCCTATGTTCACTGAGACATTATAGAGGCCGAAGTACAGCAAAATGTACAGCTTGGTATGTGCGCCCAGCGAAGATTCAGATCATAGTGCGCATTCGCGCAGTCTGATCAGAGTCTTCGCTAGACGCTCTATGGATAGTCAATGTCCCACTGATTTTTATACGAACAGCGAAGATTCTGATCAGACTTAGTGGATGTGCAGGCTTATCAGAATCTTCGCTAGACGTTCTATGGGTAGTGAAGGTCCCAATGATTTTCAGTGGAACAGCAAAGATTCTTATCAGACTTAGTGATGTGCAGGCTGATCTGAGTCTTTGTCGAGTGGACATGCCAAGTTGTATATTTCGGGGTGCCCCGGCTCATTTATTATAAGGTTTTTACATCAGTTTTTTACTCCACCCACTTCAATCCGTATGAAACTATACTGGATCCTACCAATTGCAAGGCAAGAAGAATAATACTGGAAATCCCCTCCAAGAGATGCGTTGTTTGGCTTGCTAATGTCAACGAAGGCACCTTGAGGAAGAGAAACAGAACACTAACAGCCACGTGACATCAAGAAGACAATTCAAGCAAAGCAACCGAGGCTCTACTTTAAATTCAGCGTCCAGCATCAAGTTAAAAACAGTTTACTTAATCGAAGTAACATTAAAACCTTTAATGGAATGCGAGTGTTTGGAGCCTATTTAAAGCTTAGAACGAACAACGTAGCAGAACCATTTATATTTTATGGGAAATAATTCATAAAATGCGTTCCTGTATTTTCAAATGGTACTTAGTCCCCTTATAAACATAATGTTTCTTATTTAGCCTCGTCGTTAGAAGAAACTATCATCTTGGTATAACAACCAGGCTTTACTAAAAACAGTCTGCACATACACACATCAAAGCTATAACCTGAAACATCAACCCATAAAAACCTAGCTTCTAGTTTATGGGACATAACCAAACAGTGCAGAACCAGACCAGACGCCACAGAACGGGTTAAGCCAGGTTTTCTCACAATTTGGCTCATTTTAAAGATGTACATACATGTATGAATGAGAAGCGATATATTCCCCTTGTACATGTAATCTTTAAAGCTGGTGCAGCTGAGAACATAAGTATAGTCTGTTCATATTCACTGAATTGTTTTACACATTTGTGTCAGGAGCATTCTCTGGATATGGCCAGAGGGTCGGACTAGCAGGGTTTTTAAAACTTTACATTGTCACTAAAGTGTGGGGAAAATCCAGGACGTGTAGGCAAACATCGTAGTTTAGGTAGCACTTGAAATGATTAAATGAACAAAACAGTTATGCAATCTGTAATAACATGTTATTTTCTACGCAAACTGATGTCTGTAAAGTTGTTTGGGTCCATCATGATGTCAATTACGTTACATAATAAACTATATCCTTAAAATCGATGATATCTTGTTAAATAGTTTCAGTTGACAAGTGTTAACATGTAGTTTAGATAATGATACATGTATTTAAAAGACCATTTACTGACTGTTTCAAAACTGCAAACAGATATGTTCTATCATAAATACTTTGTCAGGTATAAGCTGTTCAATTAGATGACCTCTGATAAAACGTTATATAAGTTTAGAACCTTTAAATTATAAAATTAAGCATCCAACTCTTTCTGCCAGCTTTTAAACACACTAGTAGTATCGTTTTGATATCACTCGACTTAAGAGTAATACTTAACAGCATTTCCGGTGTAAACTATCATTTTGTTGTTCTATTTCCAATAGGTCAAATATATAACAAAGTTAAAGACAAGAAAACCTTGCTTAATTTCATAAACTATACCTCACTGGGTAGTTTTATTTCATTAAAACGCGAAGCTGTGTTTGAAATGAACCATTTTTCAAAAAGAAAATTTATCAGTTCTAATTAAGAGGCTATGTGTATACGGGTATATATTTTCTTTTAAAGAAGTTTTATATTTTTCTTAGCTTAAAAACAACAACGCATTGTTTGCTTTTTTCATTTGTTTGTTATAAAATAAATTAAACTAATTAAATGATAAGTCTGATGTAACACCTTAACTAGGATACATTCCCTTATTCTGTAAAATTTGCTAAAGAAACATATATAACTAAAGAAATATATATCATGATTAAATATTTGTCTTAACTGTTTTCAGTATACAACTGAGCAGTTAACCCTAAAATAGAGCAAGTTTAGATGTTTGCATTTTTTTTCTTTTAATTGAACAAACAAACTAATCAGCCATTCAAAAGCAACCAAAGCTTTATGTCAAACCACTCCACATTTGGTCACATTATGCAAAAATAGTAAATAAGAGATTGTCCTTATCAAATCAGGTTCACTAACGATAAAATATCTACGAATTACTAAAATACTGAGTGGTTGGTGGAAAGATTGTAGTTGCTCACATTGATTGTAGGAGTTTTGTGTTGGGCTATGGCTTTCTAATTTGGTTCTTGTTGCCTTTCTAGTTCAGCAATCATCTTGCTGAGGAAGATGGCTGATTGCTTTACTTAATCATGCTGTGGCTAGCTATGTCCCTTCCTTATGGTGCTGTGGGTCGGTCTACAGTATGTGATTGTGACATTTCTCTTGTAGAAAGAATTCGTTAGCTGGCAGTACAGATAGCATCAAGCCTATAATATTTGAAGTAAAATGTTGTATACGTTACATTAAATATATGGCAATATATGTGTCTGTAATCATCTATTCTTTAAAAAGAGTGGCAATGTAAACCTTTAAAATGAACGGGTTATTTAAAATGAAACATTCCTGTTATAGCTGCATAGGCTGTAACTTTTGATCTTTTAATTTTAAAAATAATGTTTTTATTTTTCAAGAACACAGTAAAAATACTCAAATTCAGGTAAACATTTTACCATTTTCGTACATCTTAACAAGATATCACTATCAAAACAACTGCATTTATGTTAAAATTTAACGGTCTAGAATTATTGGAGGGACGCAAATAAATACCAACACGAGAAAAAAACACCTAATTGATTAGATAATTCACTTTTCCATGCAGCTTCAGCTGTACTGAACATTTTTATTGTGAAAACATAGCTAATTCTAGTTTTACAAATGATTTAAAAAGAAAATAAAATTTTTCGAAAATTGTTCATAGTTACAGAGTATGCAGCTTTAATATAAGGGGTGGTAGGAATCATCCATAAGAATGGGTTTAACATGGCAAGGCAGTGATCACAAATGATGCGATCATCTCCAAGGATACTTGTCAATTGTTATTTATCATACCATTTTAAATTTATGAACTTCAACAGACAGCATATGTTTAGGCCAAATTTGACCAGGTGGCATTCAAATTACTGTAAAATCTATTTTTTAGAATGTTGGAGGGATGTTAGAGTAAAAAGTGCAGTCATAAGATCATACTTAGTTTAAGCAACTTGGTAGTTTAAGCAACTTGGTGCTAAAATAGCCAGTGTTAATTTCTGTCACACTACCATTGCAGTAGATGAGTCATTGGAACCCATTTTGAACAAAATATTGCAGGACGCCTGTAAATTGATTCCTTAATACAACAGTCTTTCAAGTACATTAAATATAGATGAGTTGTAAAAACATCAGGATACAGAGACAAAGGGCATACGCTAAGATATCAACTGTTCAAACTAAACTTAATAATTCTATGAAAGCACAGTAAAGAAGGTACTCTATTTAGTATCATAACATTCACTAACAATATTCTTACATGACATGCTAAGAAAGTATGCTTAATCTTAACAATAAGAGTGTATGCATGTTTAATTTGTCTGCCACTCTCTTTATATCAAGTCTCCAAAAGAAATCATATTTCTTTCGCTTTGAAAAAAATCATGATACATCTCCAATAGTGATATATAAATTTCTTTATTTTCAATTGCGCTATATGTAAGTATGACAAAGCATATCAATTGTTAAATAGCATATCATTCGCTGAATATGCTATTTAAAAGTAGGGAGCGCAGTGGTAGAGTGATTGTCTCGAGATCGAGAGGTTACTGGTTTGAGCCTCATGGACATCACTGTGTTGTGTCCTTGAACATGACATTAATCCTTGCTATGTACTGGTTCAACCCAAGAATACCTGTCCCGACCAAACTGAAAAAGTTTTGACTGGGACGTAAACATTCAAATCAAACATACGAACAAACTACCTAAAAGTATTCTTTGATAGTAGCACAAGTATGAATTTGGTTTCTATCAGATAGACTGTCAATATATACCATACATATACATCTAGTATCATTTAACAAGTTGGTACATGTTTTATGAGAACTACTTGGTTCGGAGGGCTGACTGGCAGTTGCCATGAGTACTTATTGCTAGTGTAAAACTTAAAGCTGCATACGCTTTAACTATGAACATTTTTCGAAGATTTTTATTTTCTTTTTAAATCATTTGTAAAAGTAGAATTAAGCTATGTTTTCACAATAAAAATGTTCAGTACAGCTGAAAACTGCATGGAAAAATGAATTATCTAGTCAAATAGGTTTTTTTTTCTCTTGTTGGTAATTATTTGCGTCCCTCCAATAATTCTAGACCGTTGAATTTTAACATAAATGCAGTTGTTTTGATAGTGATAACTTGTTAAGATTTACGAAAATGGTAAAATGTTTACCTGAATTTGTGTATTTTTACTGTGTTCTTGAAAAATAAAAACATTATTTTTAAAATTAGAAGATCAAAAGTTACAGATTATGCAGCTTTAACAGTGTTCTACTGAATAAAAATATCCAAGCAGATTTTATCAAATATGCTGATAAGCTCTATAGCCAAAAAGCAAACGTCTGCAAATACTTTTGGGCCATTCTGGCATATATGATCAATCAAGTCCTAACCTAGAAAAGTGTTAGCTCAAGGTCCTGATTATTTAAGTCGTATCATTTAGAAATGTGTACAATACTAACACTACATAGGAGCTTTTCCAATCAATTAACAAACATGTATCTGTTTCAAATTTATTAAAAAGTAAGTGAGTATGATCAGAAAATACCACAATCACATACTGCAGACCAACCCACGACACCGTGAGGAAGAGCCACAAAACATTTATAGTAACAATACATCTGTAAGACAACAATTGCAAAGCAACCAGCTTTCTCCTCCTCTTCAAGATGATTGCAAAATGGAAATTTAGAATAAATGCTGCCCTGTTTCATCGCTTTGCAAAACGGTAGAACCAGGCAAAACAATGATAAATTAGTATTCTCTTTTATTGTTTTGTTATACATTACCAACGCAAATTACATTCGTTTTACCTAACTGGACACGCTGTAGATACTAAAATTTTAAAACAACCATACACGGATATTTATGGTGGGTGCTAATTGTGAGACAGAAACTATTACGATTTCCACAAACTTCAGTTTTTTATATGACAAGGATGAATGCATTTTAAATGTTTTCCTTCTTGGTTTGGACTTCTGCTTGGAATGACTCACAGTTGGTAGAGTTGTAAGTTAGCATTTGTGCCTTATTGTTAGGAACATAGTTGTTGTAATCAATAGCTGAATATCACTTCCAAAAAAAAAATTGAAGGCTTATACAAGAGGTATATGTTTATTTGAAGACATATAAAAATGCCGCCACTCATTTATTTCTCATAATATTTGTAAAAATTGACTTATATAGGTTAGTCTAATCTCAGGGAATACCCATTCATCAAGAAAATAGCTCTATACCTTTGTTGCTTATTTGGAACAGTCTCTGAATATGAGTAGTCAAATTCTAAGCGTTTAAAATGCTATCTGAAACGAAATGTTCTGAATCGTTCTCGAACGATTTCTCTTTTAGAGATGAAGTTTTTCTCTTGGAACTTATTATAAATTGTTCATAAAAACATATAATGTGGTTAACAAAAATAGTAAGTGAGTATGATCAGGAAATACCACAATCACAAACTGCAGACAACCCCGTGGCATCGTGAGGAAGAGTCGCTCAACCACCACGAGACACCAGGAAGACAATAAAGCAAAGCAACCAGCTCTCTCTTCCCCATCAAGATGATTGCATTACTAGAACGGACATCAAGTAACATACACTAAAACATAAAACAATTACAGACTCCCACAATGGGAGTAACAATAAACAAAAAGTCAACAACAACAGAACCACTGCCTTAGAACGGACAGCAGCCTAGGCCACCGGGGGGCTTAAATGCATTTTACTGGTACCAAATCTTCGCCCTAGATTCTGCTGTTGTTGAAGTACAAGAAATGCTCAGCTCGCATGGAGGCGATCTAACTAATGCGATGTATCATCATGGAGAAACACTCTAATCAAATTAACACACCATGATGAAACAAAGAAAAGGGCTCACGACTCACAGATAGTCAAAGCTAAAGAAAACCTCAAGTTGAGCCACGGTGGGTCCAGCTACAGATAAGCATCAGGCATTCTTAATGTACAAAACACTGTCACATGTCTTTTTGGCAGTCCATGGTCAAGTAAGCAATATCAATAGATTTTAAAGTAAGTAACATATATAGCAGTTATCATAAGCGTTAATTATTTTAACCTTATTGGTAGTTTTATTGGTAAAATCAAAAGACTGACAGAAATCATACAAATATATATAGCTGCATGTTTGTGATATTGATGAATGCGGCTTGAGTTAATTGGGCTTTATGTTATCAGAGAGCTGTTGCCGACAAACCAAAGCAGATAGAATACCCAAACTGGCTTTATTTGAAAGCGCTTTAAGCCTTTTTATGAAATAAAAATGAATGAAACTCAAATATTAGGAAGGTAAACATCGAAAACAAATAAAAACTGTCAGTTTCATCAGCATATTATTTTAAAACCTTTAATTTCTAAGGCATATACTGAATGTATGAAAATGTCAACATTTGAAAAACTTAGATGTAATTAAACCCAAGATACATTGTAGGTTTGTTTATCACAGTTCTATATAAATCAACATTTTGGTGGCCATTTTGAGTACTTTCGCGTAAAATTTTATACAACCACCCATTCTGTAGACTACTAGTATATATCTATCGAAAAAGGCATCAAACTTTCTGGCCAAAATCGTGAAGGGTAAACCAAAATTTTGACACTTCCTGGAACTAAAGACGAAAAAAGTAGTTAAAAGGGTCTGTGGTTACAAATGACGAAGTGGTAACCATTTGGAGAATCTCTCTCTCTCTCTCTCTCTCTCTCTCTCTCTGCAAATAAAAAGGAGCGGATGCGTGAACTGCAAATGTACACACCATGATAACACGCTAGAGAACCCTGTACTCGAACAGCGGAGTCATTTCGTGTTGGTTGCAGTCGACGAGTGCACAGAATAGTGTACCTAGCTGTTAAAAAGGGTATTTTGGTAATATTTTATTTCTGAAAATATTCTTCGCTAATTATTGTCACTTATAAATCAAGCTGTGTATCTGCTTTACAAGATTTATGTGAATTAAGCGATAGTCGATACAGAGCCTGAGTTATGTAAAAAAAAAAGTGATTTTTCTCCTGAAAAAGAGGATGAAATGCATTTTTTTTTCATGTCCTGTAATTTATGCTTTCTTTGGATAAATTGCAAAATATCAGTACTTTAATGTGAAAAACGTTCGAAATTTGAGGCTGGAGCATTTTTAGTTATTCAAGCTTTTGATACTGTACGCATAAATCTGTATATCTGGTGTTCTGGCCAGTGATCAGATCGTCAACTGCAAAATAATGATTTTATTTAGATACTCGACCACTGGGCCAGAACACCAGATATACAGAACTATGCACACAGTATGAAAAGCTTGAATTACTTAAAAAAGTTCTGCCTTCAGATTTCAATCTTGGTGCACATCAAAGGACTGGTATTTTTCATTTTATCTCAAATAAGTATAAATTCCAGAACATAAACAAAAACTCCGTTCATCCTCTTTTTCAGCAGATCACATTTTTGGCATAACTCTGGTGCTGTATCGACTATCACTCAACCCATATAAATCTTGTTAAGCAGATACACAGCTGGATCTATAAGTGACGATAATAAGTAAATATTGACCAAAATATGTCCCTTTTAATATTCTGTGCACTCGTCGACTACAACTAACACGCGATGACTGCGCTGTTCGAGTACAGTGGTTCTCATCTAGCATGAAAAGTGGATATTAAAGGGATACGTACGTTCCACGAAGCTTAAAAATATAGAAAAAAATAATGCGTGTACTGTATTGTCCTAAAGGTTTGTAAGAGCAATATGAAGCAAGTCTGGCAGCTGATTTCCGCATGCACTATGAAGTGTACACTCAGTGGCCATAAGTGAGTTCCCAAATCAGCTTACAATAAATTGACAAAATATGGTCTGAAACAATGGTATTTTCTAGCCAATTAAGACTATTTCCCCAAATGATAATTGCCCTGGATAAATAAGCAGGGTATATGTTTACGTCATCACCAAATTGTATGATGTCATCATCTGTTGCTATGGAGATATTGTGCATCACAAACATTGGCTCCATTTCTTCAAAAAAGATAGCAGGTTTTGAAAAAATGCTGTAAAAATGTCAGATTGTAAAAATTTTTATTGAAAATTTGCAGAAATACTTGAAATGTACTGGAAAATATTCTGTTAAAGTTCAAATTAGTTTAGACACTGAAAATAAAATAATGCAGAGCAGAGAACTGCACTGAAAATAATGCCGTGAACATGATCCGACTGCAGTATACTTTGGCTGTAAAAACAAACTAAATGAACAAATGCAGGAATACGGGGTATGTATGTCTTGTGAGGTATCATAACAGTGTTCTATTTGAAAATAATATTTTCTAAATAAATGTTGATGGATATAAGCTATTGTTGGATCCTAAGAAAATCTGCTTATTTTCACTGTCAGTCCTTATATTGGTGCCACAAACAGCATAACCAGTGATATAATATTTGTGTAATAATTATTTTCAGTTGAAAGTACCATTTGGGGTTACATTTTTACAGAACATTAATTTTTGTAAGAAGAAATATCCTATGATTCCGTATGAAAGTTTGGGTACCCCCTCGTAAAGCAAAATTTGGGGTTAGGTATAGCTTGGTGCTGTCTTTTCGATTTGAAAGAATGAAACATTTAAAGACTAATTGCTACAGACACTCATATATAAACCCTAGAAAGACTGATGCTTGTTGGTAAGTTACCATGTGGATTCATTCAACAGTTTAGATTTTTGGGTCAGGGGTACAAATACTCCACCCACCCCTAATATGGCGGTGAATAAATTAGGAAGATGTGAACACATCTTGTTCACAGCTCGCGATTATAACATATTAGCACCAATATCATTAAAATATATAGAAAATAAGCAATATCTATAGTCATGGAAAAACGGAAGAAGTTTAGAACCTACATCTAATTTTCAAACTGTTTCAGAAATCAGGGGTGGTATGAATGAATAACAGACACGAACTCTAGGTGATATTTTTTCTATGATAATCTAGCATTAAAAGTTACAAAATAGCAAATAGTCATATGTTCAAAATTTCAGATAATTTGCAGTCCTCATTTTCAAATTATACAAATTTTAAATGTACTTAAATTTTTGCAAATGAAAGAACGTTTGTCGCTCTGGGAACTCACTTATGGCCACTGAGCGTATTTTCTTAAGACATGCGCGGATCAAGCGGGGAAACAGGAGGTCCCGACCCACCCCCTGGAAAATCACAGAGCTATAGGGTTCCTCAGCAACTCTGGAAAATCACAAAGCTTCCATGCCAGCATTCAATGTTGGGCCATCATCGGCCCGCCAGCGAAACACCATTTAAATGGCGTTTCCCAGTCGGGCCGATGATGGCCCGCTTTTAGTGGTAATAGGATACACTCTTCCCTCATCAAAAAAAATAAATCGTTGTCAAAGTTGAATAAGACACCCTGTCAAAACTTTCTGGATCCGCGCATGTTAAGATTCGGCTCTGGTGATCAAACACTTTTTATGCATGAACCCCCTACATAGTTTTGAATGGCAAATGTTAGCCAGGCGCTTGATCTAAAGCAATCAGTAACACAAAAGAAAAATGATACATGTTTGGTATTTTATATTCATGCCACCGTACGAAAGGAGTTAGCAAAGCAACCTTATAAGCCACGAGGTCAAACAGAACGTTTGATCACACCCGGACTACTATTCTTCACCAAACGAATACATTGTGGGAGATAAGGCAACCCACTGGAATAAGACAAACTGTAACCTGGGTCCAGTCGACAATATTTTTGCCAATATTTTCTTATGCTAATATTCTAAAAATTAAGGTGCATCAAAGTTATCGGTGGTCCGTTATCGATTTCGTTTGATATTGACTTTTTTGACCAATAAACCGAAAATAAAATAAAGGAAGAAAATGATCAGACTGGAACTCGACAAACCGATACATTGAAAAACAGTGTAGACCCAGATGATCTGCCAAATATACGCAGTAGTAGGCCGTCTAACCCTAGTGATAAACTGAGTGGGAGATAAAGTCGGCTTAGAAAGGGGAAATCCGCAACAAACAAAAGCCAACGTCTTATGACCAACGTCTCGTGCTACTCTCTATGCTTACGATCATCTAACTCATGTCAAAGTCTGATGCAATATCTTTATTTTCTTCTACTATAAAATTCTTTTTCCTGGGTGTTGTTGTTATCATTATTTATTTATTTTACAGCAAAATTTAACAACACTAAAGTAGTCAAAAAAATTAACGTTTTTAGTGTGTCCTAAAATTCAAAGGGTGAAACACCTAATTTTCTTCTTTTTTTATAAATGAGCCGTGACATGAGATTTCAAACAATGTGGTATGTGCGACCAGCAAAGGCTCAAACCAGCCTGCGCATACGCGCAGGCTGATCAGAGCCTTTGCTTGTCGCTTAGGTATTCTATGAGTGTTAATCTACTGATCGAATTTAATTTGGAGTTTCTAAGCTTAACAGGAGGCTGCATAAGCTCGTCTGAGTCTACACCTGTCAAAAAGGCACATTGTTGGAAATCACATTTCGTGGTTCAAATGATTTCAACAAGAATATGGTGGTGGGTTGACATGATTGAACTATATTGACTGTGTCGTAACATAATTCAATGGCGCTTCTCTAAAAAGTTATCCACCACCCTGGTTTAGAAAGGGCTACTTTCGATTGATGATGAACAATTAGTTTGGTATATAAAATGATGTGATTAAGACCTCTTTGATCACTCAAAACTGTTACTTGCTTGTAGAACGCGAGAAATCAAGTATGAATGGGCCCTCGCAAATAGTTTTCTTGTTGTTGTTTTCTGCGTCAGTGTCTCTGATCAGCTCTTCTTTTCATCAACGTTTCAATGGTGATGCGATAGATAATCTGGAAGAATGGTCGAACGAAGAAATCGAGCTTGCACCCCCTAAAATAAATCTTAGAGAGAACGATGAAGAAAACAATGATATCATGGGTGAAATGGACGATGGAACCGAGCTTGCACCTCCTAAAATAAATCTTAGAGAGAACGATGAAGAAAACAATGATATCATGGGTGAAATGGACGATGGAACCGAGCTTGCACCTCCTAAAATAAATCTTAGAGAGAACGATGAAGAAAACAATGATATCATGGATGAAATGGACAATTTGGAAGAAGGTCAATTACCAATTACAAGGCTGCTTCGTCGCGTGAAAGATCCTTGTAGTCAGCAGACCACACATATAAGAGATCTGGTCAGGAAAGTGGAGACTCTAGCGAGAAATAGCTTCACGGTGATGTCCTCGTTGGATGAAATATATGTGGTATTGGAAGAGACAAGGATAGAGCAGAAGCGACTAGCAAACGCTTTAGAAAATCACCGTAATGGTATCCCTAGCTAGTGTACAAGTAAGTTTGTTATTTTCATGTAGCCCTTGAGTAGTTATAAATGAGCCGCGACACATGATTTCCAGCAATGTGGCATTTTGACAAGTGTAGACTCTGACCAGCCTGTGCAGCATTCTTTTAAGCTTAGAAACTCCAAATGATGTTTATTCAGTAGCTTCAAACTCACAGAATATTCAAGCGACAAGCAAAGGCTCTGAGCAGACTGCGCGTATGCGCAGGATGATCTGAGGCTTTGCTGGTCGCACATACCACATTGTTGGAAATTTCATGTCGTGGCTCATATGTAGTATGTATATCATATGCGTAGAGCGGTTTTATAACTCTTACCCCTTTTCATTCTGTACTTTGGTAAACAATGAAGGCCCGGATGAAATGCCGCATATGGCGGCATTGCGTCAGGTTCTGCACAGTTTGCTTAGATAAAAGCAATTTTCTTGGACAGAAATTTTAGCATTTTATAGAAATTTTGTTGAGCAATTTCTTAAATTACACAATTCCATACATAATCTATCATTATGCATGGGTATTTATATCAGAATAAAAATGGTTATTTAAAATACTGAATTTCTAAATAAAATATACCGATTGATGATCTGCATTCATCCAGCTTCGTAAAAATAAATGAGCAGCGATATATGATTTCCAACAATGTGGCATTTTGACAAGTGTAGACTCAAACGAGCCTGTGCAGCCTCCTTTTAAGCTTAGAAACTCCAAATGATGTTCAGTCAGTAGCTTAACACTCATGGAATATCAAAGGGACTGGCAAAGGCTCTGATCAGACTGTGCGTATGCGCAAGTTGATCTGAGGCTTTGCTGGTCGCACATACCATATTTTTGGAAATCCCTTGCCACGGCTCAAATATAAAGATGAAGAATAATCCCTTATCAGACTGCTACTCTAGTAGCGGTCATAATATGGGACTGTTTTGTTGTTGGTATATGCTTTTCTTGGCTGAGCAAATTGGTTCTGCCACTTGGAGAGTCACAAATGTACACTGGGACCAACTGTCTATGGTTTGATCTAAATACCGTTTACTACTTTACTTTACTACAATACTTCAGTGTGGTAGCACCTGAAGAGCGCATATCATCAAACTCTAATGAACCGATTCATTTACAGTGTAATTCACATGTAGAATTTAAATCTGTTCAGGCGTTCAAAAGTTATAGCCAAGTTTGTAACACACGTATACACGTGAGTAGTTAAGGTCATAAGTACAGATCATACATTTCCCAATATATCTATTAGTCCAGGCGCTGATTTCTGTACAGGCCTTAGTTTTTGACTTGGCACAACTTACCTGCCAGAAAAGGTTTGACTGCAGAAATGCAATCCTGGGGTCTTCTGCAATACTCCTAGGTACGTCGTACAGTTAAATTGTGGTAGCAGTTTTGCTGTAGGACGTCATCTTTGAACGTACCCTACGCTAAATAAGGCTTAGGTAAATTGAGAGGAAAACACGCCTCACCTTCAACCATTGCTTCATATTCAGCATATTTCCCTTTGAATTTATACATAGCATGTATGCAATGGCATACGACAGTAAAGCTATATAAAACTTTTGTATATATGGTATATTAGACGTGAATATGTCCAACGGAAGGGGTGATTTACCCCACCCCCTGAATATAATGTATCCAAATTTCAAAAAAGAAGTGAAATCTTCCACATTTCTTTATTTATCAAGTAATATAGCATATTTATAATCATATTTAAACATTATTCTTATAGTATGTTTGCCATGTTACATTTGTTACAAATCAAAGAAAGAACATACCACCTGAAATGACAATTCATGAATGCGTGTATTACACAATTTTCAGTGTACATTCTCTGCTGCAATATATTGTATCTGTGACTTATACTAAATTCTTATATATGGACATGACAATAGCCTTAAAATCATTCAATGAAATGCAGCAAACAGCAAGTATGCGTTGAACCATTATACAACATGATTTTACAGTTGTATACGTTACTTACTTTCGAATATATTACTATTTAATGCAGTAATATCATTAGATTATGGGCTACCAAACGACCTCCACAAAATAAGTTTTGTAGACTGTAAATTTCTAAAACCAAATTACATTAGCCACATAATGAAGTGCGTTAGCTTTTCAGCAGATAAGGTGTTACTCTGCAATAGCAAAAATCACTATATTACCCTAAAATGATAGGAATTCCTAGGGTGTTTATAACCAGTTATTTCTTAATCTTACGTATCAATATTAACGTTTATTTGAAAGAAAATTACTAGCAATATGATTTTAAACTA
Source organism: Loripinus fragilis (assembly GCA_964019695.1). NCBI lineage: Eukaryota > Metazoa > Mollusca > Bivalvia > Lucinida > Lucinidae > Loripinus > Loripinus fragilis. The sequence continues at coordinate 96,728,996 of OZ026518.1, forward strand.
ATTTTGGCACCTGTTATTACAGTTATTTATGTTACTTTCTGCTAATTACAATATGTAATGAAATGACAGCACTATATCACCAATTGTGTAAGCCACCAAAATACATGCAATTATATATTGTCAGCTATTGACTACAAAAAAACTATATTGATAACTATTATTTGGGGGAAAAACATACACTTAATTCCTAAAATTACCTTTTTTATTTACAATATTGGTTGAAATCGAGAAATGAAACATTAAAGCAAACGTTAATCCTTGCCATAGCAAAAAAACTGTTTTAATCGTAACGGTTTCTGTCCAACATATGGCAAACCCCATTCCTATTCATATGGTTAAAACCCCTCTATATCCAATCATTATCCAGTTCGATGAAAGTACAACTGATGTGAGTAACATATACAACAAAAGTATATAGACAAATAGTACAGGCCAAGATCAGACGCCACAGACTGCAATGTCTGATCAGGTTCTCTACTGTTTGCTGGCAGGATTTTCTATTAAAATTTGAATAAGAATGAAAAACAACACCCAACAACCCTGAAGACGAAAATGAACTGGTCCATTTGATAAAAGTGGAAGTTTCATTCGATATGAAGGGGTTAAGGACATGGTGATATTTATCATACGCTTTGTCTGGTTCTGCAATGTTATCACTTAGAACAAGTCTGTTGCAAAATGAATGGACTCAGATAAATTATTGGAAATTTTGTTTTGCATTATTTCTATCATATAGGCTTAGTCTAAACGTAAAATTTGTTCATATAAAATCATTACGATATTCAGCATGTCAAATGAGTACATAATCATTGATGCAAGAATGGCATCCCATTAATCCTTTGTATGTTCCAAATCAAATTAAATTGATGATAAATAGTAACGTAAATAAAATATCAAATTAGTAAGCACATTAAATTTTAGTTCAGAAATGAAGGCTCATGCGAGCCTGTAAAAATATGTCATTATACACATCAGAGCATTTGCTGCTTGTATATGTAGATGAAGACAAACGCTAGCTCCCCTGCATCAGCATGGGGGTTAAACGGTGCATTTTCCCATATGAGGTAGGTACCAATATCACATATGGTGGTTCAAATCTCCAATTGAGCATGTATAAATTACATAAGAGAGGTCAGAAATTGTTTTTGATTTTATGGCAACGAAATTCACACTTGTGCTACTGTCAAAGATTATATCGAAGATAAGATTCCAAAATCTTTTATATTATATCACATAAGATATACAACAATAGAGGCACTGCTTTATCAATCTCTAAGATTTATACTTACTTTAAAAGTAATAGAAGTATGATTTCATTTGGAAGGAAACACTGCAACTATGACATGCATAACTGTCATGCATCCTTTCTAGGCATTGCATTTAAGTCTTTCATTGATGGCAAAGACTTCTGCACAAAGTGTTTCTAACAATAATTGACTCTTTGTATGTCTATAAATCACTGCCCTCAACATGTTTTGTGCTTTTATATAATTTCCTATTTATGTGTAATGCATTTGTTTTCTGTCTGAAGAAGCAAGATATTTTTTTAGAAAAAAAGCTGTGTTGATTTTAATTTTATAACACTTATTCATTCTTATGTTTATATACATACAGCGCTTTGTTATCAAGAATTATATTTACAAGACTCCTGTAATTATTTGACCATGCCACATTCTGTAATGTGAAAATTAGCATCAGTTATTTAAGCATTGATAGCTAAAACTGAGCAAGATCTCATGACTGCATGTTTTTAAACGTTTCATCTTTCCATCCAATATCTTAAAGAACATTTTAAAGTATATTTTACATTACCTGAGTGTCACAATGTCTTATTCAGCCTGACATAACTCTTGACTGATAATGCCATATGTGTTAAAAATAGTTTCTTAAGCAGCAATTAACATTTGTTCCTTGGATATGATCATATCACACGAGATCGTTGTCATTTTATAACTGATTTCACCTGTTTTCAGGGAAGTGTTCCTTTAATATAAAACCTCTCCTTATAAAGTGATATTAGTTTAGCAAATGGTCAAAGGTACTAACAGTTTCATTAAATAAACTATAAAAGGTAAAATAAACTAAAATCTATTTAAAAGCTGAAACAAGTAATTTGTCATTATTTGCATATGCATATAAATGTCAGTATACAATTTGATTTTTTACGGCGGCCAAAAGGCCGCCGTTCTAATATCGCTTTAGCTCTAAATTATTCACCAATCAGAAGCATTTTTAAATTGTAATATTCATCACACCGACTGGAAAAAGATGCTCTCATTGGTTGATACTCAGAATGTCCTTACAATCTTATTAAACATGAAACTAAACTTGAAAACATACATGTAAATGGCAGAGAACCAGTCTGTGCACTTGGTCTAAAAATGCAAATGTATTAACGACCTCGTCTCGAATATAAGTCAACCCCCGATGTACAGTATTTGTAAATTGCTGTCACTATCATTGTTTACATGCCTTGCACACAGTAAAGAAGTGCATTATAAAATAACCCACTAAATTCGAAAGGACTTTACAGTAATATTACGTTATTTAAACAAAATATTTGTAACTTTTCCAATTCCCATATCTGGACATGATTATAGTCTGTTTCATATATTTCGACAATAGTCTTTTTTGGCCGTTATACGGTTATATTCCCAATGCCAAAACGTTTCTTTTCTCCTATGTTCGGATGAAAAATCCCCTTTTCAAGTCGGAAAATATCAAAGAAAAAATCAACGTTTTTTCGAGTAAATTGTGTTAAAATTGTTTGTTTATCGGACATTTTCAACCGACCGACTATCGGTATATCAGTCGTGCTACTACCATGTAAATCCTCTCGTTGCACTATAAGGGCCCAAGGGTGTTGCGCCCTCGTCTAAACCAGCGAATTTGGTTGCGTTTATCGTCAGTATTTGAGAGCCGCCGAATATCTTTTTTATCTTTTTTAAAGATATTTCTTGTTAGAGATTATCTTTAAAAAAATAACTGATTACAGACACGTATAATGCATAATCTCTATTGTAATATATATAAATTTTATCCTACTAACTCTTAGGTAATTGATTTTGTCTGGAATGTAAGCTAAGCAAAATAGTATAATTTTATTACCATCTCTCTAAACATTTAGTAATGTATTTATTTTCTATGGGAAATTAACCTAGGTATTATACAAGGAGCTAACCTATATTATGTTACTGACTTGTATAATGTGTACAATAGTAAACAAGGTACATAAAAATATTTTCAAATGACTGATGAGACTTCATTCAATAGAACTTAGTTGTGTTGTTTTTCTCCTGCGACAAGTATAACAAAATTCTACAGCCTTAATATTTTAGCTTTTCAGGGCCCAATCGTATACTGTCTTTGATAACATTTAGGACAAACATAGGACCTTATGATATTCGATATGGTTATATATGTTACTTTGATAAATTTGACAGAATGGAATGTATTCTACTACTATTATAAAAGAGATGTCTATTTCTTTTTTATTTGTTTTAGAATCTTTAACTTTGGACAAATCAAAATGATATTTCGTGGAGATGAAAACTTAAAATTAAAAGTCTTTATTGCAGATGTAAATGTTTATAGATTTAGTAGCTAAAAAAACTGATAAATATTTTAGAACAAACTGCTGTCATGTTATAAATTTAAAACAAAACCGGTTTGAAATTAAATAAAATACCATATGACATACAATATAAGGTATAAAGCAATATATATAGGAAGACTTAAAGTTTGTAATGTACGTTACATATTGTCATACAAGCATTAAAATATGGAACTTTACACCAGAAACACAGTTAAGTATAGCTTTTTAATATCGTGTATCGATAGAATGCTCAATTATGGTTTAAAAAGTCAGCAGATGGTATATCATGCTAACTTACAAAGTGAAATGGTTCTAACAATATTCACCATTTTTGGGGGGTAAGCATATTCAACAGCTTATAATTCTTTAAGTAATTATAATAGAAACAATATGTTTGCAGTTTTGAAACAGTCAAGTAGTTATCTATTCCAAACATGGTATGTAAAACGTATATACCCATTATAGAACTTAAAAAATTAAATTTTGACCAAAATTAAATGATTTTTAAGGCGTAATTGAAGACATAACGTAAATGACAGTTATAACATAAAAGTTGTGCTTCTGGATGCAAACAATTTATTTTCAGAATTGTTTAGGTACTTATTGAGGTTATGACAGTGAATAACGACCGTATGCTCCCCCAGGATACAATCTGGATACCATTTCTTATTCAAATGTAGCCATTTTGTTTTTTTATAGTAAAATGGGGTAGGTGTACAAAACGACTCCTACTGGAAAAGTGCTACCACAATTTGACTGTATGACGTGCCTAAAAATGTTGTAGACGGGTAGTTCTAACTATTTCTGAAGTCAAACCTTTTCTGGCTGGACAATTGTGCCAAGTCAATTTTCAAAAACCTAGCTCCTTGACTATATGCATTTATCGATTTTTATGGAGTCAAAAAAATAAATCCTCAATAGCAGACAGACTCAAAGAATATGGAACATAAGTCCGATCATGATCAGTTCGTAAAAAAATGCACATAACTCTTGAACCACATGGTATATTTGGATCATATTCCATACTAATTATTTCTTCTTTAGCAAATCTATTTGAAGTGGCATATGTAGGATTGGGCATTCAATGCATAACATCCACAAGCTGATGTACATTTCAGATTAGAAATACTTACAAACATCTACATCTCAGTGGCTCATATTTCGTCTTGCATTCACAGCTAAATAACTGTATACAAGTATCTGGGATTGCTGGTAAACGCTTTCAAACAACTTCTAGTCCATCTGTAACATCTTTCAAACCAATAGTTTTAGTTGTTTTTTTTTCTAGCTCCATTATTATATGGTCTGCTTGAAGCCATATCTTGCTTGATAGTTTGCTGTTGTGGTGAATATGTAACTATAATGTGCCGTGGGTTGGAGGCTACATCTCTAGGTCGTCTTTCGTTTTTCACAGAACACTATGCCTGGCATCATCAATAACTTTGTCAACTTTTTCTCAAATCCCATCAAACAAAACACACTTCTCAAATTCATCAACAGTATCACCCTTTCCAACTCCAGTGAGCAGATGAGGATACTTAAAGAACAGTTTCCAACATATGTTCTTGCCAATGCCAGAAAACGATGACGGTGTATTACATCCTGCTGGAGCATAAACTACTAAACGTTTAGACAATATGCCTGGAGTAGCTGTTCAACAACAAGATGGACAGGGAAGCATTTCATTTCTCTATCTGTTCTTGAGAGAATTCAGACTTCAATATTCCAGTCTCAGGGATGACACAGTATCAGTATAAGCATGTCTGTGACACGGCATTTAACATCTATTCTTTTATACCATACTTCTGTTGAATCTAAATAAAGTGTTGCATCTAACTTATAATACCAACCTAGTGGCCTCTTATTGACAAGTGGGATAATTCACGTCTCTTCGATGTAGTTCTAGGGATTTTTTAAAAATCTTCCTGGTGTAACTAAGTCTCCAGATTAGTTGAGACCTTTAGTTTTCAAAATTACAGACACAAAATCGTCCAAATCGGCCTTATTCTCACCCAGTACCATGAACATCTCCACTTTGAGGTATACAACAAAACTTCCTTTATATGAAGGGCCCCACTTGTCATCTGTCTTGATTTCCGACCAGGTATGACTCAAACCAGTATGCTCGGCTACAGAATTTAGCTAGAATATGGAAGATTTGTACCTTATCGCCTAACAACAAAAGTTCTCAAGAATGTGAAGACTGATCTATGCATTTGCTGTTCGTGTATGCTTAAAGCAGATTGTTTCTTAACGTGACCAAATAAAATCCCAAGAGTCTTTTTACTGCTATATATTTTTTCAGTTAAGATGTTTGCTTCGCTCATAGACTCTTCTCACTAATGCTGTTGTTTAATGGATTTATTTGAAATGCTGATCGCAAAAAATAAACTTTGTTTACATACAGATTTACGCGAACTGTGTGCTTTTAAGTGACATTTAATCATGGCTTGGCATCGCCTGTACTGACACTATCAATATCACTCGGCATTGCTTCTAAACCATTCACATGATTGTATGATGTCTTTTTGGATTGGTATGATAATGGCAAAAATGCAGCATTATAACGTTACATACACTTATATGTTTTATTTTGTACTTAAATGACCTTTAACCTTGTATGGGCATACACTAAGTTCTTATCTAGGTTATGTATTAAATGCTACGTATAAAGTACGTACATCCTGGATAATAATTTAATAGATATTCTATGGTCAGAAAATGACAAAGAAAGCAGTGTTCGTCTATTTTCTTGAAATTTTGCACCAGTGGACCTTTGACCTAATTCTGAGACCAATGGACATTTTCAGACTTGGTATCCACCCCTATCAGTTTCTCTGTGATGATGCATTGCAATAGTTAGAAAGCCTTCATGCGAACTAAACAGTGTTTGTGTTTTAACAACAACAGAATCTAGGGCAAAGATTTGGTACCAAGAAAATGCATTTAAGCCCCCCTATAGCTTAGGCTGCTGGACGTTCTAAGGTGGTGGTTCTGTTGTTGTTGATTTATTGTTACTCACATTGTTTGTGGGGGTTCTGTGTTTGTTTCTTGTTTTGTTATTCAATATTTTGTTTCCTTATAATTTTTCAATCATCTTGATGTGGAAAAGAAAGCTGGTTGTTTTGCTTTATCTGTCTTCCTGATGTCTTGTGACGGTCAGTGTTCTATGGCTCTTCCTCACGGTGCCGTGGGTTGGTCTGTGGTATGTGATTGTGGTATTTCCTTATCATACTCACTTGCTTTTTACTACACATTCAGGAAATTAATTAAGAAGGATACCAGCTTTTCCTCTACCCCATTTTGCCATCACAAGTTTATTTATGAAATGGACAGCTGACTATATAAGTGAATATCTGGCTGTGCTTGCTATTTCTTCTAAGACGGTGGTTTGGTTAGTTATCTTGTTTTTTTTGTTTTTTTTTTGTTTTGTTTTTTTTTTTGCTGCTGACACGGTTACTGTTGTCGTTTCGCTATACTATTTTTAAGGGCCTTATATCCAATTTCAAAAGACTAAGCCATTTCCATTCCGGTATTTTAATAAAATACGACATATTTTTTCACCTATAAACGGATTATATACTTCATGTTTTTTACAGTACCTTAATGGTCATATTTATGATATCAAATGTTTACATAATTGTTTGATATGATAAAAATGCTCACTTTCAACGAATACAGTGAATACAGTGCCTTATATTTTGGAAAGGTGAGGTTAGATGTTTGGCTGTTTGTATATGCGACTTGTTAGTTTACTTTTACCCTACTTTACTTTAAGAAAATTAAGTTTTGCTTTACACCAAAATATGTGGCAGGTGAACTGCCCCCTCTTTTGGTGTAAATTTACACTTTTGCTGCCAACTAAAACAAATGATGCCAACATTTCTATGATGATAAATGTAAAGCATTTCTACCTGTTATTACTGTAGTTATTTCCTGATCAATACTCTCTAACAGAACATAAATTTTAAATCAGTTGAAATGTTACACAAGGTCAGTGGCAGTTCAGCTGGCAACAATATCGGTGTAAAGTAACACTTATTTGTACATTGGTTGTATAGAGTCTCGCCTGAGTATTCGCAGATCGTCTATGTCATAAGTAATAATTGTTCCAGGATTTATCCGCCCGCTAGTGTGTCGTGGGTTATCTCCGTACAGTTGGAAAATATGGTTTATTTTATACCACAGTATAGATCTTCCACATTACGAGATATTTCGTGCTAAAATATAGCTTCATGTACAGTAAAATCTGTGTAAAACGGCCACTCAAAAATAAACAAAACCAATATCTTAATGACAATGGTGGTTTAATGAAGGTCGAAAGAATTGCAGAATGCTTCCTTTGTAGCCTTCTGCAGTACTTTTGACCTGCATTAAGCGATAATTGGTCTTGAAAGCCAATTGTCAGTCTGTTTGAAAGTGGCCGTTTTACACAGGTTTTATTGTATTATTATTTTCAGGCTAATTGATGGAAAGACTAATCCAATAATGTCCAACGACGCCTGACAGTTCTGGAAAAAGCTACAAAGATGGTTTTAAGAGGACTGTTATGTTGCCGTCGATGGTGGTGGTCGATGGTGGTGGTGTTTTTTTTTCTTTCTGAACATTATCTGTACAGGGTCTTTTACATTAAATTAAGCTAATACGTAGTTTTCAAAGAGCTGAAAAACATGTATAATTTGTTTCACCTAAACCAACGTGCACAATCCCGGCGACAGCAAAAGGTCTGAACTTTTTTTTCGTTATTCTGAGTATGTTTTCAGTCTTTTCCATTGCTATCATTTTTGTTGATTTTTGCTGTCAATTTACTTATTTGTGTGTGCGTGCACGTGTGAGTGCGTGCGTGTGTGGGAGGGAACGGAACCTCATTAGAACAGTTGTCTTATAGGTGAGTGCATTCCCATGTGATCTGTCGTTCTTCCGCATGATCAATATTTTTGTCTGATATACTAGCCTGCCACCCAAATGACAGTGACTTCATGCTTTGTTTACAAAGTTATCATGGACTTATGATCGATGGATCACTTGTGTATTAATCCTATCCTAAGGATAGGATTAATACAAAAGAGACCTATCGATTCGCGTTAGCTCAAGTGGATTGTATAAGTTAATGTTTTACTTAACAAGTGTAAACAAAATATTATGTCACTGTCACTCTTGGTTGGCACGACAGTACCAAGGTATATTTGTTGTTTATAAGAAGAGAAGTACATTATTGGTCCTCATCAAAAGTGACCACGATATGCACCTTGACTGATAAACCGAGCAAATTTCATACAAGACAAGTAATCAACTAAACATTTGATACAATCACAAGCGCCTGAAAAAGTAAGTGAGTATGATCAGGAAATACCACAATCACAAACTGCAGGCCAACCCACGGCACCGTGAGGAAGAGCTGTACAGGACATTTACAGCAACAAGACATCCAGAAGACAATAAAAGCAAAGCAACCAGATCTCTCTTCCTCGTCAAGATGATTGCAAAACTAGAAAGGACATAAAGCAACGAACACCAAAACAAAGACCAACACAGAACCCTACAAACAATGGGAGGTACATAAAACAATAAATCAACAACAACAGAACCACCGCCTTAGAACGGACAGCAAACTAAGCTACCGGGGGGGGTCTTAAATGCATTTTACTGGCGCCAAATCTTTGCCCTAGATTCTGTAGTTGTTAATACACAAAAATTGTTTAGCTCGCATGGAGGCTATGATGATACAAAGTAAAAGGGCTCATGACTCACAGATATTCAGAGCTAAAGAAATCCTCAAGTTGAGTTATGGTGGGACCAGACAAAGACAAGCAATAGGCACCAACTAACCGATTAAATCTTTACATCAGGGCCGTCATTGAGTCTAAGGCCTGACCCACCGTCGTGAAATTAAAGAGAAAATCATAGCTATAAACCGTGATTGTGTTTATAACCAGGCATGCAGAATGTCGCATGACATCCATGTTGCATCCCACTCTTGGATAACGTTTAATTATTTTTTTTTAAATTGATCACTAAAACTAGGCTTTCCAACAATTCTTTTAAATTAATTTTATAAACTAAATCATCATAAAATACAGGTTCTGATATGCCGTGTTGCTGAGTTTTTAAACAAATATTGTACTCAACAATCAACTTTGAGCGTCTGTAATAAAATTTAGAAAAAGCTTAAAGTTTGATCTTTAAAACCTACTATTGGAATGGCGTTTCGCTGGTGGGTCGATAGTGGCCCGCTTTAACACGCTTACTGGGTTGTTGCGTGTACTTTGCTTTTGCTGCTAAGTCTTGTTCAGTTTAAGCCCCGTTCTCACTGTCCCGGTTTAAGGTGCCGGTTCACCCCGGTTTGATGATCCGGGATGAACCGTGATGAACCGTGTCACAACCGTGGCGGCACCGTGGACAACCTTGGAGATCCAGGATGAACCGTGTTGAACCGTGTTAAACCGGCTCATGTCCCCGGTTGTTTTAAAATGTTTAAAACAACCGGCACTCACCGGGAGTAACCGGGAAGGCTGTCAAATACCGTGATAAACCGGGAAGCCGCCGGGAGCAACCGTGTCTCCACCGGGACGGCGTCGGGGCGATACCGGCGTAATCCGGGAACATCCGTGTCTCCACCGTGATAAACCGTGCGGTCCCACTGCCTATGTATATGTAATAAAATGCAAAATAAAAATGAAAAGTCACTCCTGCTGCACCTAAAATGAAAGTGGATTCATCCAAATGATAAGGATGGGCAAGTCCATTCGTCACAAGTTGGTTAAATTGTCAGCAGTATAAATGTGCTCATTTACAAAGCTTATGAATAAATGCACTTATAGTTACTGAAGAGTCAAGCATATATGAGCCACGACATGAGATCTCCAACAATGTGGTAGTTGCCATTAGCAAAGCCTCAGATCAGCCTGCACCTAGGCGCAGTCTGATCAGAGCCTTTGCTAGTCGCTTGATTATTCTATGACTGTTAAGCTACTGACCGAACAACTTTAAAGCTTAATTGGGGACTGCACATGCTTGTCTGAGTCTACACTTCTCAAAATATAACATTGTTGGAAATCACATGCCCCGCTCAAAGTGTTTATATATTTATACGAAAAAGCAAGACAATCTGGGCCTAGAATTACAATGTATCCTTAAGGTTAAGGAGTACTTAAGTTAGGTATTGAATTTCCAGGATGCGAAAATAACGTTTCCAAACTGATTAAAACCAAAATAGTTTCATTTTTTCTGTAGATCACAATGATATCTTTGACCATGAGTACTGCATCGGTCTTGGCAATTTATTAAGCATTTAATGTACATGTTGAAGTATCAAGACTTAAATTAAGTCTTCCTTAATTTAAGGAGGCATTGTAATTCTGGGCCCAGATCAACAACATTTAAACCTCGTCGTAAGAAAACAGGTCTGCTTCTGCTTATTTGTCATGCAAATGAGCTGCGAGGTTACTAGGCAATTTTGTTTTCGCTACACAGATCATGATTCCTCTAGTAAAAGTAAGTAAGGGTGCAAAGATCAGGAATCGATACAATCAAGTACTCGTATATGGCTGTGCAGTCCAATTTGTGTCATAACTGTTATGCGATAGAGACAGAAGAAAACTCATGTTACTCCACGTTTTTATCCTGGTTTTATAGTGTAGAGTAGCACCGGGACGCAACCGTGGCCCTACCGGCATGAAACCGTGGCGCAACCGGCAGTTACTGGGACATCACCGTAAACAACCTGGGTAACACCGGGGTATACCGGCACGAACCGTGGCTCCACCGTGCTGCACCGTAAGTGCTCCGTGGTGAACCGGGGCTCAACCGGCGTCTTGCTTTCTCGAGAACCGGGGCTTTACCGGGGTAACGTCGGCAAAGTGAGAACGCAATTTATTTTTTATGAAATGTGTCCCGGTGCATCACGGTATACCGGCTGTTCTGTATCGGGATGAACCGTGGCTACACCGGCACAGTGAGAATGGGGCTTTAGAATAGCAATCATCACTCGTTGGAAAAAGGTTAACCCCTAGCTCACGCTCAACTCGCATGAGCATGAAAATCGACACCTTCATATTTTAATCGGAACTGCCTCGGCCAATTCCGTGGAATCAGACCTCGGATGTACATCGGAGGATCTACTTTGATAACGTGACGCTAACGTTACATAACGTGACGCTGACGTCACAGAAACATGTCAAATACAATAACAAGTTCGATTGCAGCGAAACAAACGGTTACAACATTCCACAAGATACTATAAATGAAGTTTAGGTTTTTTCAATGAAATATAGCGATATTTTATTGAAAAAAACACACACATTAACTTCATTTATTCTGTAGACTAACAGAGCTGAACCTCGACTGGTTCTCTCCCCTACACAGGCTATTGAACAACGCGGAACAAGTTTTAGCTGAACCCACATGCTACAGAACTAATTTTCCTTACGCCAGTTCCGGCTAACAAAACGGAGCTTTTTCGGACATAGTACTACGCGTAATGCGCCTTACGACCGTGAATACCCGAGGCTTGATTCGATTCTCGAATTGTGCCGGGAAATACAAATTAACGAGGCAATATTCTTGCTAAGAACAGCAGTCAATGGCATTTGTCCTGGCCGTGCCAAAAATTGTTGGTACTTTAAAATCTATGGCCAGAATAGATGTCAGGCCGGTGTGATTTCAGCATTGAGGCTGTTTTATGTATAGCCTTCGGGCCTGGTTAGTATGTTTATTTTATTTATCTATAAATATGTGTTTTAACCAGTAATACAGTAAAATCTGTGTAAAACGGCCACTCTAAAATAGACCGGAAATTGGTTTTCAAGACCAATTATCGCTTAATGCAGATCAAAAGTATTGCAGAATGCTGAGCATTCTGCAATACTTTCGACCTTCATTAAGCTACCATTTGTCATTAAGATCTTTGTTTTGTCTTTTTTTTTTTGAGTGGCCGTTTTTCACAGGTTTACTGTACGTGTCTCTCTTCCTCTTTCTCCTCTTGGTTGATCTTGGGTCTTAGATTGTGGCATTTCATTTTCACGTACATTAGTGTTTTTGTGTGTGTGTTTTATGGCCCCCGACTTAAAAAAAATAGAGGCATTTTTGCTTTCGGCTTGTCTGTCCTTTTATCTGTTCATCTAGACTGGCTCCAGTCCTTAAAACATGTTTCCATCAATGTGTCATTTCATATACTTGTAGCTAGTCTAACTCTGATGGTTCTGTGAAGAGGCAAGAACATGTTGATAAAAGATAAAATCATTATGATTGCAAATTTAAATTTGTCATTTTCTTTCAAATCATAATAATGTTTCCGACTTAGCCAGGCTACTGTCCTTCCGTCACGCAGAATATTTCATAAAATATAGGAACTACAGGCTTGAAAAGGAAACGGTGAGTGGATTACCTGCTTTTAATGTTAAATGAATTCCCAAAATATCACCGGAGTAGTGGCCCTTGTTTATAAAATATAACCCCACGTATGACATGATTTTTCACAAAAACAAGTTTAATTATGTTCTTGTGAATTTTGTTTGTGTTTGTCAGCTGCGTTGTTGTTTGTTCAGATTTGTTGTTGTTGTTGTTTTTTGGTGTTGTTTGTTTGTTGTTGTTTTTTTGTTTTTGTGTTGTTTTGTTTGTTTGTTGTTGGGGTTTTGTTTTTGTTGTTGTTTTTCGGGGGGGGGGGGTGTTTGTTGTTATTTTTATGGAGGGGTTTGTTTGGTTTTTGTGCGTGCTTTATTTTGCAAATCATGTAGACACTTGTCCAACCTTTAGAGCATTTACCATATAGGCCAGCACATGAGATTTTGATACTTACCACATGTGCAAAAGCCTCAAATATAGATATCCATCATAGATAGGGTCTAGATTTTGGTTTGAATCATCTACATCCATGCTGTGTGTAAGTGAAGGCTCTGGTGAGTTTGCGCATACTCATCTGAGATTTCGTTGCTACATGTACTGCCATGCCAATCAAGAGTGACAGTGACGTAATAATATGTGTACACTTGTTGAGTAAAACATTAATGTGTACACTCCACTTTAGCGAACATGAATCGATAGATCACTTGTGTAATAATCCTATCCTGCGGATATGATTTATACACAAGTGATCTATCTTTTCCAAGTCCTGATATCTTTATAAAACATGACGTCACTGTCACTCTTGGCTGGCAGGACAGTACCAAACTTCCATGTGCTGGTCCATATAAATAGAACAATTATTGTGTCGGTACAATTAAGTTATTATAAGCTTTGGTGAGAATGACTGGAATGTATTTGATATTTCCTAAACGCCATCGAGCAATTATTGCTCGATGGCGTTTAGGAAATATCAAAGACAATTTTTATTAGAACTACAAGGATATTTCTAGTAAAGTTACAATCATGTATGGGAGTTTGCGAGTTGCTCTTGTTCTATTCTTGGCCATATCAACAGCACAGATACGTGCGTCTGTTGTTCAACACTTCAATGATGATGAAATGGTGGATTTTAAGAAATTCTTCTACGCAGAAAATGTAGATGAACCTCCTAAGGTTAACCTTAGAGAAAATGATGAACCATCTGGCTTCAATATTCATCGGAACAATCCACCAAAAGTAAACATAAGAGAGAGTGACAAGACGCCTAATGATAAAGCAAATTGGATGATTGAGTCTGTAAAAAATCAAGAATCGGAATCAAGATTTCTCCGTGAAGTGAATAATTCAGATGCAGATACTTGCAGAAGGCAAACATGGGAAATAGGGTTGCTGACAAAAGCGTTAGATCAACGAGACAAAAGCTTCGTTAATATGCTTGACCGGTTGAAGGAAACGTCACATGACCTACATAACGCGAGGGAAGAGCTTAAGGTGGTAAAACAAGAAGCCGATGAGAAGGTGGAGACGTGTCAGGCTGGAAATGTACCAGAAGATACTGAAGAAGATCCGTGTTATGAGCAGAAAGAGGAAATAGATAAATTGTACAGATGGTTAAAAAGTTTAGGTGGGAGAACCGAAGGGATTCTTAATATTGAAGCGGTTTTGGAACAAGATATGCAAGACGTAATGGTTCTGATTAAAGAAGAAGAGCAAAGAATCCATGAGGCTTCGAAGTCATGTCAGGTGTGAGAGAAGCATCACCAATGTCATTACAGGTATATACTTGACCCTTAATGCGCCAATTGCAACAAAAGTCGTCTGCTTTTCTCGTCTGCTGAAATGTTTAAGAAGCCTCTATGACAAACAGTGTCGACCCAGATCAGACTGCTCCTAGGAGCAGTCTGTTCTGTGTCCACGCTGTTTGCTTCTATACTTAATTTTTCAGTAATGTTAGGCAATTATTTGCAGCAGACGACTTCAGCAGTCGACATTTTCAGATGCATTTTTTCTTGGCTCTTCAAGGGTTAAATACATGTATAGGGATTACACACGTTTTATCATGCATTACTATCATGACTATTGGTCGGGTTCCGAGGAAGCTGTTTGAACACGAGGCCGCTACGCGGAATATTCAAACATCCCTAGTGCAGGACACGGCAAGTGTTAATGCAATGGAAGAAAAATGCCTTGGCATTCGAAACTTTACAGCTGACGCCATTTTGTTTAGAGAAATCTAGTGTAAGAAAGGGGGTATTTTAATGTTTTTGCGGCGTTTTCTGTGCGATTTTAGTTTAAACATTTTATTTCAGAAAGATAATAGTACAATTATAAATCATCTGTTAATACAAAGTATAGGATTAGCATCACCACTTGTCTAGCCGTTGTCATAACCGCGCACAGCGTTTTCGCAAACCCAAAGAATCCGGTTGAAAAAAGTTAAAACCTGTTCAAATAGCAAGTGATCACACCGGGTAGGCGGCAATCGAAAACGTTAATACTATCGACGAACGTAGATCAAAATAGATAGAAACAGAGTTTTTAATTGCCATTTGTCGCCCGAAAACTGTTTCTATCGATTTTTTATCCACGTTCGTCGATTGTTAAGAGCATTTTCGATTGCCGCCTACCCGATGTGGTGATTATCATGATTTTTAACATAAACTTCCTCTCATGATAAATATAACCTTTTAGAGTTATATAGCAAGAAATATAATTTTCGCTTGCATTTTAGTTAATATGAACAGTTGAAATTTCATCCTCAGTTGAGTTGAGCATGAAAAAAGTTTTATAACCTCGGGGTCAGGAGCTATTATTTGCTTGCTTTCTTCAACAAATAAACCTTGAGTGCCGAATTTCTAAGCTTGAATACTTCAGTTTTAATATGGCCCTGAGGTTATAAAAACTTTTTTCATGCTTCACTCAACTGAGCATGAAATTTATCCTACTCATAAATGTTCAAATGCCAATATTTGTTGGCATTTCAACATTTATAAGCATGATAAATACATCATAAGAGCCAGAATAATATTTTAGCTTTTATGAGCACAGTGTAAGAAATAAAGCCAGAAAAATGAACAAAATTTGTTCAGGCAACTTGTACCCCTTTTCCCTAGTCAATTATGGAACACATTCTTGCTACAACAAATGAAAGCAGATTAGGTGATAAGGTTTCAATTTTCTCCCAGCATTTTCAAGATTGTATGTCCTGACCATTCGAAAGCACATTTGTCTTAAAGAACGATGCAATTTTATTTATTATTTTGTTTTCTTGCAGATATATCTGGATCAGAAAAGTGTTGAATGCAAAGCAATTGTTATCAGAAGAAATAGAACATATTTTTTCCTGCAACTGAGCATTGCATACATTTTTTTCTTTTTTTTAATGTCTTTCTTACAAAGAATTATAAACTGGTTTGACCAGCACTGATTTTTTCTCTGTGGTCTAAACTAAATTTACAGCAGGAACCAATTTCAAGGTGACAAGTTGATACAGAGAAAAAGAGCAACCAGAATTTCTACCTATTTTAGGAATTCGGCATTATATTCTAGACTGAGCAGTTGAAATGTCATGCGCAGTTGAGTTAATCATGAAAAAAAAAGGTTTTATAACCTCGGGATCTGGACTGACCCATCTAACTATTTGATCGTCTATTTATCGAAGAAAGCAAATTTGCCGTCCCTGACTGTCTCTCTAGGGGAAGCCTGGCCCCGAGGTTATAAAACTTTTTCATGCTCAACTGAGCACGAAATTTCAACTGCTCATGAAAACTAAAATACCGACAAATGCAGAAGTTTATTGCTTTAAGTCTCTCAGATGGTGTATTTATCATGCTAACAAATGTTAAAATGCCAACAATTGTTGGCATTTTACCATTTATAAGCCGGATAAATTTCGTGCTCAGCTGAGTTGAGCATGGAAAAAGTTTTATAACCTCGGGGCCTGATATTTGACTGCCTGTTTACACATGTTTTTCCTGTTTGATTATTTAAAAAGAATACTGAATTCCTTTTCTTCTTTTTTCATTTCAGGCGGTGTTATAATGTGATCAGAGAAAATTTCAAACAACGTCTACAACGCCATATAACGCTACCAGCACGGTTAAATGAATCGTTAGAAGGCTTAAGATAAACTAATAAAGAAATATATGTCCGTTTTTGGTGTGACTTGTATACTGAAAACAGAATTTTGATAATAATGATAAAAATGTATTTATCATATGACGTCGCGTCTGGGAGTGAAATAACGCCATGCAATAAATAGAGGATATTTACTTTTTTGAGGTGAATACCAAATATATTTCATCGAGTGCGGTGAAAAAAATCAGTATTTTTCACGAGTGCGTAGCACGAGTGAAAATGCCGATATTTTCACCGCACGAGATGAAATATATTTTGTATTTGCCGTAAAAAAGTAAATTTTCTTTTTATTTTATACTCAACGGAAATACAGAAATCACAACCTTACTTTTTACTTGGTCGTTTCTCGTTCGATTTGACTTTTGCAGTGTGTTTATTGGGTCAAACATTGGGTGTAAACATAGTTTGCACCTAGAAAATGGCTTAGAATCATATTTTAACAAATGAAACGCAAGAAATCAGCATTTAAAGAAAGTCTATTGAGTGTGCCTTACGGCAGGCGTCACGTGCAAACTGGCGCTACGCCATGTCAAACCGTGACGTCATTATGTTTGATGTTGACGTCACAACATGCGTAGCGTTATTTTTGACAAATATACTTCACTTAAAACTTTATGTTAAAAAATCCCAGTCACAAAATTACCAAGAAAGCCTTGTTTTGCTACAATTCTATTCTATTCTACAGTGAAAATATAAATCGTATCAGTCACTAGTGAAAAAATACGATATTTTTTCACTGTAGAAAAATACCAATTTTACTCACATTTGATATGCATTGAATTCACTGCTTGTGATAAAATAAAATCTGTAAACCACTAGTGGTTTATCGATTTACGGGAAACGTTATGACGTCCATAACAACGTTGCGTACATAATGGCAAAATTATAACGTTTTTACACCAGAAATGAGATTTCAAAGTACTTGTCATATGATAAATAGAATCTAACATTCGTGCTCTTGTATTATTGAATTTATTAAACTCGTTGCGAAAAAGAGATAAAATGCTCGGCAAGCCTCGCATTTTATCTCTTTTCCCCAACTCGTTTAATAAATTCAATAAAACATGAGCACTCATGTAAGATCCTCTATGTATTTGTGAGCGGCTTTGAATATTAGCGAAGATCTCCTGAAAGATGGTGTGCTTGAATTCAATGCATGCAAGCGCGGATCCAGGAATTTTTGCCGGGGGGGGGGGGGGGGGGGGTCCAGGCCCGACTCCCAGAAAACAGCTCTGATGTTTTGTTGTTGTTGTTTTTTTTTAGTCTCCAACTTATTTTATAGTTTTACAGTGGTTAATCAATGGGTTTTTCAAAGAAAAAAAGAAAACTATAATTGTCCAAGGTTTCAGAGGGGGCCTAACATTTTCCAGGGGGCGGGAGGTCTAAATGCTAATTTGTATAGAAACCCATAGAACTTGTGATTTTCCGGGGGGTCCGGACCTCTACCCCCCCCCCCCCTCTGGATCAGCACATGGCATGTTACCTTGCATTGTCGCTATTACATTTCGCGCCACTCAGGTTTCACTTCATTCGATGAAATAATGTCATATTCACAGCAAATCTTGAATACCCTCTATTTATTAACATATAATGTATATTTGAAAAAGTTATATTTTACAAGTGAAAATACCAAAAGTTGTTTTTCACCTCCTGTGAAAATATAAGATATAACTTCTTCTCACCGTATAATTGGATATCCTCTGCTTTTACGTTGACTTCCCTGATATGAGCCCGCTTCAGATTTTCTAACGTTGATGTAGGTTCCTTTCTGATAAGTGAACAAAAACACGAAGTGTGGGTATTTATTTTCGTAAGGAACATTTTGATAAAAATTGTCGGGATTTCCTGAAATTTTCATTTTCTATACTCAAGCTTTTTTTATGTAACGTCATAATACATATGACATCATATGCGATAATGTACGAACTATATCAGTGCTATACAGTAAAACCTGTCTAAAACGGCCACTCTCAAAAAGACCAAAAATGTTTTTAAGAGCAGTTATCGCTTAATGCAGGTCAAAAGTATTGCTCCAATGGGGAAGCATTCTGCATTACGTTCGACCTTCATTAAGGGGAGCATTCTGCAATACTTTCGACCTCCATTTAGCTACCATTTGTCATTAAGACCTTTGTTTTGTCTATTTTTGAGTGTCCGCTTAAGACAGGTTTTACTGTACTTCAAGCTTTCATTAATCACATGAAGTGATACAATGAATATTCATTCGTGGCTCCGCGTTTTGAACACTCGTTTAAATATTTAAATTGCAATATACATTTTTCGTTTTAAACACTCGATGAAATTATTTTTATTCCAAAAATTTGATAATCCTCCATATAGTTTTAAATAATAGAACACTAATAGTCAAGATGATTGCAAAACTAGAAAGGACCCTATAAGCACTGCATAACAAGACTAGGGCCAAACACAGAACCCCAAATAACAATTGGGGCAACAATAAAACATTAAAAAAAAACAAGATAACCATCACCTTAGAACGAACAGCAGTCTATAAGCAACTAAGGGCTTAATGCATTTTACTGGTACCAAATCTTCACCCTAGATTCTGTTGTTGTTGTTAAAACACAAATTTTGTTTAGTTCACAGGGGCCAGTCCAGTGTTCACAGTATGCCACAAAGTAATAAGTTTATAGTCTATTCAGTATCACACCGTACAACCGGCTGCTTAGATGACAGGTTACTAACAATGATGACAAATACGGGATTTTATGTCCCATGAAGGGTAGGTTATAATATTTGGTTGGCAAAATTGTAAGAGAAGCCCTCTAGTACTCTGTGGTGGGTGAGTACACTTGTTAGTGTTGAGAGATCCTACAGAAACAAACTTACATTATATCTCTCACAAATAAAGCCACACTTGATCATCATTTCAGAGGTTTCCTGAAAAAAGTCACAAAAAAGGGTTATCCATTCAGGTTGTGCGTCTCTCCGCCAAAGTCTGCTGTCTGCACTTATATACAATAAAACTACTATCATTCAGCTACATTTCTGCCAAATTTGAAGACGCAGTTTGATTTTTAAAAGTTTTTGGAGCCCATCAAAGACGACAGGTAGAGGAAAAATGGCTGCCTTTGTCAACAGATCAATTTTGAAGTGGATGTCTTTGATGACAGGTCATGAATTTTGGTGGCTAACATTGATGACAGGTCTTTATTATAGAAAGATACTTTAAATCAACATATTTCTTCAGCCTTTGGTTTCAACTGAGAGCATATATCATCTTCCATATTGCATTCAGGTCAAATAATCTTATCTGCCAGTTGGTTAACTGATAATGAGGCAAACAGTCTAGATCCAGACCAGACACTGTAGAAACAGGGTCCATACTGTTTCTTTACCGGGCCGCGAAGCACAGTTGGTAACATGTCTGGCAACAGATGCGAGTCTGACTGCAGATCAAGGGGTTGCCAGTTCGATCCCTGCCCTGTCTCATATTTTCGTGGAGACTGATCATGAAATAATTTCTATCGTCATTCTCCTCCCTTCTGCTGAATGATTCAAGAAGGGTTGTTGTCATTTACAAATAAAAGGATTTTTCACAAAATACTGGTTAACTGCTTGTTCAAGCTTGCCCAGGAAAAAGTGTGATTAGGTGAACTGACCATCCCGCCATTACCATAGCTGTTGACTTGGGACGTAAAGCAACAAGCAAACAAATACTGTTTCTTAGAGGATATAGATACAAAAAATAACTCAAAATGTACATCTAGATCAGATATCATTTAGATGACAAATCTACTTTTCAGTAAAATCTTGAGTTGTAATATCAGTTTTTTTTTCATAATTTCTACTTTAAGGACAAGGTTTGGTTAGTGTTGTGCCACTTCCTGGTCATTGCTCATGTTATTTTTTTCTTGCAGTACCAGTACCTGGGGACAATATTACACCTCCCCTATACATATCAACGGAAAGTTTTGCATCACTGTTACAGGCTGAATGGCAACAGATAATATTCTGATCTTTCCACACAGCAAAATATATTCAGCCTTGATATGGTATAAATTGACACCATGTGATGTTTAAAGCTAAACAGGCATGGTGTCTACTGGCGTTTTGACTGTTATCTATTGTGCTGTGCTTGGGTAACCAAAGTATTTTTTTGGTTTCTGATTCTTTTAACATATTTTTGCGGTGTATCACAACTTGGAATATTTAGAGTTTGAGGACACCTTAGATGGACCCCTATTGATGGATCCCTATCATCAAAATCTGTAAAACAAATACTTTGATCACCAAGGCACAACATAATAGATACCAGCCAAGACGCAAGAAGACACTATGCCTGTTTAGCACATGATGTCAACTTACATACCATAATCAAGGCTGAAAATATTTTGCTGTGGGGAAAGATCAGGTGGTCATTCAACCTTTAACAGTGATTCACAACTTTCTGTTGATTCATATAGTGGAAGAGAAATTTTGTCACAAGGTACTGGTACTGCTTTGAACAAAAATAACATGTGCAGTAACCAGGAAGTGGCACAACTCAAACCAAACCCTATTCTTAAATTCCAAACGTGCAATAAACTGATATTACAATAATAAATAGTGGCTATGATCAGGAAATACTGCAATCACAAACTGCAGACATACCCATGGCACCGCAAGGAAGAGCTACACAACAATCATGAGACACCAGGAAGACAAACTAAACAAAGCTACCATCTCTTTCTTCCCCACCCAGATGATTGCAAAACTAGAATGGACATAAAGTAACGTACAACAAAACATAGAACAATTACAGACTCCCACAATGGGAGTTACAGTAAACAACAAGTCAACAACAACAGAACAAACGCCCTAGAATGGACAGCAGCCCAAGCCACTGAGGGGCTTAAATGCATTCTACTGGCATCAAACCTCCACCCAGGATTATGCCACCGTTGAAGCACAAGAAATGCCCAGGCCGCATGGAAGCCTTCTAAATATTTCAATGTACCATCATGGAGAAATACTCCAATCAAATTGACACAGTATGATGAAACAAAGAAAAGGGCCCACAACCCACAGAGTAAGCTTTAGATTTCACTGAAAAGTGGATATGCCAATTTTTATCTAACTGATATCTGATCTATAATTACATTTTGGGCTTATGTTTTGTATCTATGTCCTCTAAGAAACATAATGGACCCTGTTTCTTAAGTGTATGGTCTGGATCAAGACTGTTTGCCTATGCTCAATATCAGTAAGCCAACAGGCAGATAAGATTATTTTGACCTGAATGCAATATGGAAGATGATAATTATATGCTCTCATTTGAGACCAAAGGCTGAAGAAATGGGTTGATTTAAAGTATCTTTCTATAATTATGACCTGTCATCAATGTTAGTCACTAAAAGTCATGACCTGTCATCAAAGACAGCCACTTTAAAATTGATCTGTTGACAAAGGCAGCCATTTTTCCCTACCTGTCGTCTTTGATGGGCTCCAAACACTTTATAAAATCAAACTGCGTCTTCAAATTTGGCAGAAATAAAGCTAAATGATAGTAGTTTTATTGTATATAAGTGCAGACAGCAGACTTTGACAGAGATACGCACAACCTGAACAGATAACCCTTTTTTGTGACTTTTCTCTGGAAACCTCTGAAATGATGATCAAGTGTGGCTTTATTTGTAAGAGATATAACGTCAGCTTGTTTCTGTAGGACCTCTCAACACTAACAAGTGTACTCACCCACCACAGAGTACCAGAGGGCTTCTCTAACAATTTTGCCAACCAAAAATTATAACTTACCATTCATTGGACAATAAATCCCGTATCTTTCATCATTGTTAGTAACCTGTCATCGAAGCAGCCGGTTTAACGGTGTGAGTATATTATCGTTATGGTATGCTATCTACCCTGATGTGTACCCCATTTGCCTTAGGAAACCAATGCCCACGAAGGGCAGAGTAAAATATGAAAACAATGGTGTAGTTGTTTGACGTATTGTGTTCTATTAACACCATAAACCGCTACGAATTATGAACAAACGTGTTTCATGAGACGTGTTACATTGATGGTCGATTAAATTTAATAAATTATATTTCTAAGGATTTTCAAGCGACACCAATTTTGTCTACAAGTGACTTTTCTTTTCTCTATAGGGTAAAGTCGGGTAACTTCGGACATCAGGTTAATTCGGACATACATTTGCAAATAGTGGAAATCCAGATGAGACGGCTCCTTATGAGCCGTCTCATCAGGATTTTCACTGTTTGCTTAGTTAATTTACTTTTTCATTCCAATAATTACAATATGAAACGAACAAGGCCACTGTCCGATTTTACCTGATGTCCGAAGTTACCCTACTACCTTAATACGAGTAAGGCTAGACATGTCACAATCAAAGATCACAGACCACTCAATGGTACGAACACCATTCTAAGGCAAATGCAAATGTAACACGACGTCTGATTGGATAACGTCATAAATTTGCGACAGTATATCCTGCGCTATACCTCCCCAACTGAAAATTTAAAATACAGTTATAGAATTCAAGAAAGCAACCAGCTCTTTCTTACTCAGTGAGATTATTACAAATTAAATCTAGAGCGGGCATAAAGGGTTGGACCCGTTTTTAAACACACATTGTTGCGCTCACGTGGGTACTTCCTTACTTTAATATTAGGAAAACAATAAAATCAACTGTGATGACCAAAAGAAATGTATCATAATCCACAGACATTCAGACTCCAAGAAAACCACTAGTTAGGCCACTGTAGGCAGCATAAGGTTTAAGGCCAGTGTCGTCATTGAGTCTAAGGTCTGGCCTCGAGGTTATAAAACTCGAGTACAGTCTCAGACTCAAAATAAAGCGCAATGATTGGCTGCTTGCGGACATGGACACGTGCCCGCAAGTAGCCAATCATTGTGCTTTATTTCGAGTCTGAGAATAAACTCAAGTTTTATAACCTCGAGGCCAGATCGTATATCACTCGATATTTACATTTTCAAAGCAAACCTTTAATGAGTGGTTACATTTTTGCAACCGTTCATAACCTCATGATTGATATAAATATGATTGACAGCTGCCAAGCTCACTTGCCCTCGCAATACGCTCTGAACATCGAATTCATTTGCCAGAAGTGATACTGTTGGTGGAACTGACAGCGAGCCACACCTGATTCGCACGTGCAAAACAAGCCTTTTCTTTGCTTCATTGGTAGTCCGCCTTCACATTAGCTGTTCCGCTTTACCGTTTTACACGCAAGCAAAAACGTTATTTACGATTTAATATTAAATACAAAACTGCTTTGTTCCGTATTATAAATACTATAAATAATTTTAGATATACAAAGTTAAACTGGCACTCATTAATCTTCGACATCATTCGGTCACGTTCGGTACATCATTCGGTCACGTTCGATGTGTATTAGCTATTTTAATTGATTAATGTATGGAACAAGTATCTTTTAGCAAGGTGATCTGACAATGCAGGCAGTGGTGTAGTGGTAAGACGATTAACTCATGTTCCGGATTGCGAGGGTTCGATTCCCACTGGGTAAAATTATTTTTGGCATCATTTTTAAATTTATATAGGCCTACTTTTTGAGTTATGATCATATTTTTTCTTGTTGAATTTTGATGGATAGTTGACATGATGTCTGTTTTCAAGACTGATAAGAGATTATTTATGGTCGGAAGCTGATGGCGGTGGATGTAAAATTCCTGCACATTGTTTCTGATGACAACCTCATCAAGGGCGTCCACAGGTTTGTATTGTCCCCGTTTCGAACGTTGCGGCGACGAAAGTGTACCAGTTTCTCGAAGTTCTTTTCATACTCGGAAAACGGTTCTTCTGCGGACCCCAGTTGCTTGAAAAGTATGTTGAATATATGATGAGCTGTCCCGCCTTGAGTGTTTCTCGAAATAGTTTGAAAGATTAGCTACGAGAAATTCGTCTTAAGATTTTAAATGTTTTAAAGATTTCCCAGTAGACATCTTAGTTCCTACATGTAACTAATATAATGCTTTAAAATGAATTCTATTACATTTACTTGTACACGTAAGTCTTGTAAAAGTCGAGCAAGTCATGATTTATGATAAAAAATGATATATCTTTTTTTAAAAAAATATTGTATGTCGTGAGACTCGAACCCACGATCTCAACCTTGACAGCTACACGCTCTATCCAAATGGCTAAGCGGGACAGCGATCTATACAGGATTAGAAAATCTGAAGATCTGAAATCAATACTTTTCATTATGTTTGCAAATCTAAAATTAGTTTTACGGAGATATACGAGTTTATACGGCATATTCATGAGTGCCAGTTTAACTTTGTATATCTATACATATTAGATATTTACTCGGACAGGGTCCGAGATATTTATTATAGAATGTAAATATTAGTACTGTGCTTCCATGTCTTAAGTGACCCCCGTTTTTCTTTATTTAAACAACTATAAACTTAACCAAAGGCGAACGGCACTTAGCATATGGTTTAAATGCACACCGCCTAACTAAAACTTATTTTTTTGGGGAAGCCCTTATTTTAAACTGAATCCCCAATCCACTGTAAAAAAGAATAACTTTTTCTCCATGAATAAACCCATTTGTACCTCAATAGATACACGTGGACTATTACGATATTTACTAGCCTAAAAGAATATCAATATACACAGATTCAGTGAAATCTCTCTCATACATTAACCATCATTTTGGCACACTCACATATGAGGTTTCTTAGAACGAGACAAATGGGGAGCATGCAAAAAATAGGCTTTTTGCATGAAAATAACATCTCCCTTTATTGAAGTACTTTTATATCGGTAAATAAAACAACACTTGTCGCTTTTCTTTTGATTTAATTGACTTTGCCTACTGGAGAACTAAGGTTCTGATCAGACTGTATGGATGCGTAGACTGAATTGAATCTTCGGTATACGCACATGCTAACTTGTAACTTATGTTGGATATCGGCTCATATGGGCAGGGAATGCAACAGTCACAGATCACAGACCAACCTAGCTATGTCAACAAAAGGAAGAGATACTAGAATATAGGCAAACACTAGTACAAATACAAAGGGCAAAGTAACCCAGCTCTCCTTTACGATGTCGTTGATGTAACGATATTGACAACTGTATTTAGCTAATTGTAGCGGAGGGCAAAATAAACGTTCCTATTTTCGAAAGGAAGATTGTTCTATGTAAGGAAGGTTTTTAAACACACTTTATGCACGAGGCGTCATAAACCACAAGACCACCACATAGCTCCCAATAGTGAACATGTAGTTTCCAGACACACACTGATGACTGAAAATTACGTTTCCTAAGAGACATTCGTCACTGTAATAGACTCACTGATTGTGGATGGAGACTAGACCACAATGGAGTTTATGGCACTTATTTTTTTTAAAAGACTTGACTTTGAGGTATAGCGCTCTAGCATGATCAAAAAACTTTTTTAAATGGACATAACGAGACAAGAACTGCAAAACGTAAACAACAAAAACGAAACGAAAAAATTACATCACTTAAATATCTGAGTTGTGGTATCGATAAAAATTACTCTTTTGCGAAAACCATCATCATCATCATCATGTAAGTTGGTCCCTCCCCAAAACTTGAGTATTCTCGAAAAGAGGTGGCGAAACATGTGCAACGAACAAAAGGTACTTATATGGGCCAGAACGTGAGTTTGGTACTTTATCGCTGACGTATAGAGTGGGACCAGAACTCTAAATCTGGCCTGAGTCTTTATCGCACCCGTATTTGTGTATGCGAGCAGCGAAGGCTCTAGCGAATTTGCACATGCTCGCCTAGCTGAGCCTTCAATGCTCGAAATGCGATAACATTGGCGTAGCTGAAATTACGCTGTTACACATGTGCGTAATAAAAATAGTAACATTCAAGGGAGGTCACCTAATGTGGAAAAGGTGATTTGCCATGTCATAAGGAACTGCTCTTAAAGGAAAGAATTCGCTCCCTCTGGGAGCAAATTCTTTCCTTTATGAGAGGTTCCCATTATGAACAGGACGCAATTGAAGAGAATCGCTGCTTGGTACAGTAGTCTCCCTTTGATGTACGTAACTTTTTCAGCGTTCTGGCTACGCCATTGGATAAGAACAAAAACCATGTGCTGGCTTAATTAAAAGTTTACAACATCTATAAGAGCTATAAAAGCAGTATGTGGCGTTTGGCTGTCTGAGGTTTGTCAGTTGTCTCTGGAAAGCCTCTAGCGTTGACTGGTCGACGGCTGTCTAAAGAAGTTTGTTCCACAAGATGAAGGTTCTTGTGAAAAGCAAATTTAGGTACTCCATGAACGGTGTCTGGATTTTTTGGAAGTGAATGTCATGGTATCTGGTCCTACTCAAGTGTGTGCAAAGGATCATGCCTTGAAGTTATAAAATATTTTCATGATCAACTCAACTGAGCATGAAATTTCAACTGCTCATAAAAACTAAACTGGTGATAAATAAAGATTTTTGTTTGCTGCTTTCGAAGCAGCAAACTTTCAGATTGAATTTTTCGGAAATCCGGTCATGCGCACTGCAGAGTAGCTGTCTGACGCAACCCTGTCATTGTTATAAATAGTAGGATATAACGCAATACCGCCGCTTGTGTTGAAGAAATGAGATACTCTGATTTGGGACGATATTGTAGGATCCGCTAAAATAGAAAATCATTATAAAGTTCAGCTTGGAACGGCCAGATGCAAGTCATTATAGAAAAAAATTAAAAAGAAAACGACTTACCTTTAAATGGTTAACGCATGCGCGGATCCAGAAAGTTTTGTCAGAGGGGGTCCAACTTTAACTTTTTTATTTTTGTTTTCTTTTTCTTTTTTGATGAGGGGAGGAATAATTCAAATACCACTATTAGCGGGCCATCAACGGCCCGCCAGCGAAACGCCATTCAAATGGCGTTTCGCTGGCGGGCCGATGGTGGCCCAACACTGAATGCTGGCTTGTAAGCTTTGTGGTTTTTACAAGGGATCCGGACTAATATTGCTAAGAAACCCTATATTTTTGTGATTGGGTAGGGACCCCCTGTCTCCCCCTCTGGATCCACACATGTTATGTATTTATCCATTTGCATTAATCCATTTATCCGCAATTGCGTTTAAAAACTAAAATTAAAGTCCATCCGTGGAGCAAGCACACTCGTAAAAATAGCTATGAGACAAAAGTGACCCTCTTAAAGTGCCAACAATGAATGAAATGATGCAACGCTACTGACTAACCCTTTACCTGCGAGTAGCTTTAACTCTGCATGCTGAGCCATGATTTCATCATTCGGAGAACCCTCGAAAACGCAGGTCACCAATATATATGTACAGGATCGGCGCATTTTTTCTGCTTCCCACAACTTACGTTTCAGCGCATGCTTATTTCATATAAAGTACAATGTAGAACCAGATAAAATATCCAGAATCATGTACCTAATCATGTTTTGAAGTGTCACTAGTCGCTCGAGCAATGGAAAATGAGCCATTGCGTGAGAAAACCTGTCTTTCGGGATTGGCTTCACTGAAGAAGCAAGTGGATCTATCATACGCATGCGTGGACCCCCCCCCCCCAATGGAATTTCACAAGTTCTATATTAACATTGCCCCCCCCCCCCCTTGTATAATGTTGGACCCCCTCTGGAACCTTAAAAATATAGATTTCCTTAAAATAAACCATTGATACCCCTCTTTAAAACTGTAAAAAAGCTGATGCCTAATAAACGTTATCAGAGTTTTTTTCGGACCCCCTCCCCCCAGGCGAAAATTCCTGGATCCGCGCATGTTACTACCATAAAGCCAACAGTGTTGGATGCAGATGCTCATCTTTGCCTTCTAGCGTCCGAGGAAGAAAAAGTAAATCTCGGTTTCTGTGAACAATTTCATATCGCGATCGCAATGAGCGAAAGCGGTGAGTTTTCATGCAAACCCATGAAAGGGAGACAGCTCATGGGCGGATTCCAGAGCGGGGGGGGGGGGGGAGACAGGGAGTCCGGACCCCCTGAAAAATCACCAAAAAATGGGTTTCTAAGCATACTAGTCCGGTTCCCCTTAAAATCACAAAGCTACCAAGTCAGCATTCCGTTGGGTTATCAATCAGCGAAACGCCATTTAAATGGTGTTTCGCTGGCGGGCCAATGATGGCCCGCTTATAGTGGTGTTTGTAACCTCTCTTCCATCACCAACTAAAAAAAAATGTTGCCAAAGTTGGACCCCCCCCCCCCCCCCCCGACAAAACTTTCTGGCTGTATGTGGTGTGAGTCTTCGTCCACTTCAAATTATGATAGTGAGCAGCGAGACCCTTACGAGATTGCGCTAACGCACATGCTCTCCTGAGCCTTCTCTGATCACATCTGTCGTAAGTACCAGCAGGATATTTACGAAATACCCCGGTACCAGTTCATATGGGGCACCGCGCAATTTGATTTCATGTTCGGGTTCGATTGGAAACAAAATAAAACAGTCAATTTTCCTAAGCATGCTAAGCTTGCACGGCAGTGTATTTGATTTTTGTAATGACTGTACATAATATCTCCGACGCATCGGCGACATAGGCGTGAAATCTGCATCCGCTCGACGTACTTTCAGATAACAAATCTTAATGTTATTTAAAACATGCGACGTCAATGCTGGATTCACGTTAGCGACGTAAGCCGTCAGAGATGCTTTAGAACATTTGCGTCTCTCTGGCACACATTTTGTCTTGCACCCAAACCTAATTAGCTGTATGCACATGGCTGGGGTTTCTTACAAGTGCTTCCAAACAACTTTTAGTTCATCTGTACCTTGCTTCAGTTGGTTTATTTTCTAGATCCATTATTACATGGTCTGGTTGAAACCATATCTTTGCTTGATAGTTTGATACGTAACTCCAGCCTAGTGTTCGCCTCCTCATACTGGGGTGACAAGTGGGACAATTCATACGTTGAATGTTTTATGACTTTGCCACAAGTTTTGGACCAGTTCATAGTACTTGGTGAGACTAAGTCTAATTTGGCTGATAGCTTGTATGTAATTTAGACGGCTCAAACTCGCTAATATTACCTGAAGACTATTTCAGGATGAATTGAAAATCCTTAAGAACTACATTGAATAGACATGAAGCACCTGGACACTAGGGTAGTATTACATACGTTAGATGCAACAGCAGTAGGGTGAAAAAGAATTATTGATAAATGTCGTGACACAGACCAGGGAATCAGGTGCTACTGTTACTGTATCACCTCGGGGACTGCAATGTTGAAGTTTGGATGCTCTCAGGAACAGCAAGAGTAATGAAATGGGTTCTTGTCCATCTTGATGCTGAACAGCTTCTCCAGTCAGCATTTCTCCAACATTTTAGGCTTTCATGCACTACCAGGATGCAACACCATGTCATCTTATTCTGGGATAGGCAAGATATTAACCTGCTGGAAATTGTTCATTAAGTATGTACATCTTCTTAGTGGCGTAGGAAGGGGTGATAATGTCGCTGGTGCTTGGACGTTTGAATGTTCGTTGTATGTGATTGAAGAAAATGATGTCAAAGGTTTTGATGATGCCTGGCATGGTCTTTTTGTGAAAGCAAAACGTGACATAGAGATGTTGCCCCAAACCCATGGCACATTAGAGCTACATATCATAAGGGTAAACTACCGAGCTAAGATATTGCTTCAATCAGACCATGTAATAATGGATCTAGAAAATAAACCAACTGAAACTATTGGCTTGCTAAAAGGTACAGATGGACTAGAAGTTGATTGGAAGCGCTTACCAACAACCCCAGACGCGTGTTTGTAGCTGTGGATGCAAGACAAAATGCGTGTCAATGAGACGCAAGTGTTCTAAAGCATCTCTGAAATGCACACCAGCTTCTAGCTTTGATGTCATTGGTTTCCAAAATCTTACATATTCTACTTAAAAGTAGATCTGCTATAACAATAATTATTGTGAAATAATTCACTGTCAGAGTACACTGACAAACAGTGAACTATCATTCAGCACCTTAAACAAAAGAGCTGATCCATTAATTTATGATTGTAAAAAAGCAAGGAATGGCCAAAAATGTTAGTGGTTTATGACCAGGAAATACCACAATCACCACACTGTGAGGAATATACTGTACAGCAGTTCAACTTCCTGTTTTTCTTTTTTGAATATACTGTACAGCAGGAAGTCGATTAAAATGACACAACCAGCTATCTCTTTCTCAGTGAGATTATTGCAAAACTAGATTGACCACTAAGTACAATGTATTGCTTAACAAAAAAAGGACCAAAGATAGAAAACCCACACACAATGGGAGCACCCATAAAGAATGAATCAACAACAACACAACCACTGCCTTAGAACAGACAGCAACAAAGCCGTTTGCATCTTAAATGCATTTATCTGGTACCATATCTTCACCCTATATTCGGCTGTTGTTAAAACACAGAAGGTACAGAGGACGGCAGCCCGCTGGACGTGCAGGAGGTGGCGCAACACTAGTAGTATTGCTGAGATGCTCGATGAGCTGCAATGGCTAACCCTGGGGGCCCGGAGGGATCAGTCCTCTCTGATTTTCTTTAACAAGATTCATTGCGGGACTATGTCTATTGATTAAGACAAGTACTTGACCACGTCTCAGAGTAGAAGGTCTACCAGGTCATTACACAACTCACAGTATTGCAGGCCTCAGACTTATAGTGACGCCCTGAAGTATCATTTTTCCCCATTGGAATAGTCTGTCTCCATCTGATTTCGTAGCTGAGACCACAAAGGAGTTCAGCCAAAAGGTGTTTACAGACAGACAGACAGACAGACAGACAGACAGACAGACATGCATGCAGGCAGCTGTACATGCATGCATGCATGCATGCATGCAGACAGACAGACAGACAGACAGACAGACAGACAGACATACATACATACATACGTACGCACGCACGTACGTACGTACGTACGAACGTACAGACAGACAGGCAGAGGCAGAGGCAGACAGAGACAGACAGACATATTGAAAGATAGATAGATAGATAGATAGATAGATAGATAGATAGATAGATAGATAGATAGATAGATGGATGGATGGATGGACGGACGGACGGACGGACGGACGGACGGACGGACGGACAGACAGACAGATAGATAGATCTAGCCCTTGTCTCTATTCTGTTCTAGGAAGCTAATACTTGACAATGCAACACACGAAGTAAAATTTATGTTAACACCGGTTCATTCAATGTTCAACTTCCTGTTTTTCTTTTTTGAAACCCAGCCTTTTTGGCAAATTATCAGACATTGAGACTGCTGTGTGAAAAGTCTTATATTGCAGACATAAGGTGATGTTATAGAAAACGTGTAAAATTATAATCGTGCTGCTCTTTTACATGTTTGTGAAGAAAGATAATGTATTCAAATATTGCTCTTCCTGGACCTGGCCCAACGCCTCAGCCTCACGTTTCTGAGAGTTTGAGTTATCTGTCATACAAATGTGTCAACAAAAAGATACTGTTGAATAAGACTGTACCTCTGCCTTATTTATGCAATGGCATTGCCTTTTTTTATGCAATCTCACTACTCAGTATTCACATTCATGAACTAAGTATTCACTAGGTCTAAGATTAGGCCTAAGAATGGATTTTCTGTTATGTCCCATTCTTAGGCCTAATATTTTGGGTCACATTTTGTTCAAATAAGAACACTCTAACATTTGACTCAAACTCTTATAAAAAGACCAATTTGTCCGGTGTAAAAATTGTTGTAATAGTAAGTCCCTTACCTCTAGTTGATGCACACACAAAAATATGTCCAAAATATTGAAAATCCACTTTTGTAGAAGCAAATAATGATTTGTTTACAAAAAAGTCTCCAAAACACATATGTTCAACACAATGACATCACAGTTTTATGAATGGGTGAGGTCCTCCATGAAAAAGCATGCAGTGACCATTGGCTGTTTTACCTGTCACATGTCACATGCCAACTCAGCAGATTTTAACATGTGACCCAAACAGCCAATGGTCTCTGCATGCTTTTTTCATGGAGGACTCAGCCATTCATAAAACTGTGATGTCATTGTGTTGAACATATGTGTTTTGGAGACTTTTTTGTAAACAAATCATTATTTGCTTATAAGAACTACAAAAGTGGATTTTCAATATTTTGGACATATTTTTGTGTGTGCATCAACTAGAGGTAAGGGACTTACTATTACAACAATTATACACCGGACAAATTGGTCTTTTTATAAGAGTTTGAGTCAAATGTTAGAGTGTTCCTATTTGAACAAAATGTGACCCAAAATATTAGGCCTAAGAATGGGACATAACAGAAAATCCATTCATAGGCCTAATCTTAGACCTAAGTATTCACATTCATGAGAGTTCTTCATTGCAGTTATTCATAATTTCACATTGGAATCAAGACAACTCTTCGACAGAACAATTCGTCCACACAGTTTTTGAGACAACTTGTCGACGGATCGTAAGGCAACTCGACGACACTGTATGAGACAACTCTTCGGCACTTTTGACCTGTGACTGACAATAATAATTGGTAATGATAATAGATTTATGTACGGTGCGTATAGTAACAGGAATGCACCGAAATGTACCGGAAGGGACCAGAATGGGCCTCCATAACCGGAATGGACATCTAAATTAATTTGTTTTACGCAATAAAACTTATAATTTTACCATGATTAATGTTGAAATTTCAGTTTTTAATGATATTGCACCTTTTGAAGTGCATATGAGCACCGTCGGTGGTTTGTTACATGGTTGACATGTACCCATTTAGATTGTGTCATTTCATACTGAAGATGAACATTCTACTGAAAATAAGGGCCCAGAAGTAAGTCTGATCAAATGGCAACTGTGTATATTGTGTCCCAATGTAAAGCTCATATGATTGTCCCTGGTCTCTACAAATAGTCAAGCAGCAAGTTAACCCCTCGGATAACAATCCATATGAGACCCTTCTGGGATGTCACATGTTAATACAATATGATCTCACATGCATTAAAATAAAGGATACATGTATAATGAAATAAATAGTGGAAGTTTAGATCAAGCTAGCCATAAGTACTTTATAGACAAGAAAATAAGTTTAAATAAATATGTTGATATCATTTTTAAGGCGCTGTTCTGTGAGATCCAGTATATAGAGAAAGAAAGAAAGAAAGACCCATCTGGGTAAACTGACATAAATGGTCCATATGGGACAGATATATGCATGTTTGCTGTGCTGGTAGAGCATTTCGTTATTTGAGTGTTTTGACAATCGCTGCACCAAAAACGATTTTATTACAATTGAAAGAAGCACATACTATGAAAAAGGAATGCAGTGACCCTTATTGCAAGCATTCATACATTATAGGTGACTGGTAGAGTATGAGGGTAAGACAGAAACTATTTTTGAAAATATTTTTTGCATTGAAACAGTCTGGGCACCGTAGATATTTGATATGCTACATTACTTAAACAAAATTTCTTGTCAAGTTCAATTAAAACATGAATTTTAGGGTGAATATTGAAGTCCATTCCGGTTATGGAGGCCCATTCTGGTCCATTTCGGTCCATTCGGGTGTGTTCCGGTCCATTCCTGTTAGTAAACGCACCTGTTAATGTATATTGAAATCAGTCTATAAGCAACATTTCTGCATATGATTGCATGGATGCTTCTTTATATTTGGTGATTTATATCAGTGACCTTATATATGTCACTGTTTATATGTACAAAAATAGGACGGTACCTAGATTTACCGGAAAGATTCAAATTACCGGAAAGACCGCCGAAATACCGGAAAGACCAAAGAATAATAGGGAAATATTGATGGATGCATCAGCGAATTGTGAAAACTTTTATTGATTAATGAATATAATAGATAGTATATGTTGTTTATAATTTGCTATATATATAATTATATGCAGTGTCAACCTTTCACATGCTGGTATGTTCACTTTTAATGATACATTAAATGCAGATTGATTGGGTTGTTAGTTCTTGGTGTTAACAAGGCTCCTTTAATTATTGACCTGTTGATTGGGATAATTATGACCCAACAATATAGCTAGGCTGTGCTTTTTTTGGCCATAATCTAATCCTCTCATTGATTTAATCTATTGACTGTTGCTGTTAATTGACGAGTTAATTGACAAGTTGATCAGTGGCTTGGATGAACCAATCAGGGAATTTGAAAAATAGGGCTGTGGATTGCGGTGGGGGCATGCAGACTCGCCTGAGCCTTTATTGTAGTGCTAATAGCTCTGGTAAAATGTAAGTTTGTCTGATCCCTTGTACATAAAATGGTCCAACTATATATTCTTTGGTCTTTCCGGTATTTCGGCAGTCTTTCCGGTATTTCGAGTCTTTCCGGTAAATCTAGGCACCCAAAATAGGAGTGGGCTGTTGGCAGGATAAAAATTGCTTTTAATGCAATTTAGGTGGGGATTGGATCTAGGAACGAGGTTAAGTCTATCCCATTCTTGTTTTCTCTCTCTCTGTCTGTCTATCTCTTAGGGGGAGTTGAGGCATGACTGAAAGTGTTGACTGGGACTTTGAGTGTTGACTCAATCAAGACATTAAAAGTATAGGTGCACTTTTAAAGATAGCATATCAATTAATTATGTCTGTGAATTTTTCTTAAAATGGCCAGTGATTCTAAATAGATCTTTATCTTTAATGAGTCCTTAGCTCGGGGCGATGTACCAGATGAGTGGCGACAAGCTAATGTTTCCCCGGTCTTTAAAAAAGGTGAAAAATATGACGCTGCTAATTACAGACCGGTGTCGCTCACATGCATCTGCTGCAAAACCCTAGAGCATATATTAGTCAGTAACATCAACAAGCACTTAGCCTTAGATAGCATACTTGCTGACTGTCAGCATGGTTTCCGAAGTCAGAGGTCCTGCGAGACCCAGTTGGTCCAGTTTGTGCACGATATCATCAGCAACCTGGATGGCGCTGTGAATCGTGGACACAAGCAGACAGATTTGATCATAATGGATTTCGCAAAGGCCTTTGATAAGGTACCACACAGGAGGCTATTACACAAATTGGACTATTATGGGATAAGAGGGTCCACCCACAAGTGGATCAACTCATGGCTCTCTGGGCGCACTCAAAAAGTAGTATTAGATGGTCAAGCCTCAGATCCAGTCCCAGTGTTATCCGGTGTACCCCAAGGATCAGTTTTAGGGCCGATCCTGTTCCTTATTTTTATAAACGACCTGCCGGATAACATCAGGTCTTCTGTTCGCCTGTTCGCGGACGACTGTGTCCTGTATAGAAACATTCATTCGATTCAAGACTGTTTTATACTGCAGGAAGACCTCACTAGCTTAGGACAATGGGAAGCCGATTGGCAAATGAAGTTCAATGTAGCCAAATGTCACTCTATGAGAGTGACTCGGCATCAGCACCACAAACAGATTCTCTTTGATTACTCCCTTCACAACCAAACTTTGGAAAACGTTCAGTCAGCAAAATACCTTGGCATAACCATCTCTGATAACATGGATTGGGGTCAACACATTTCAGATATTTCTTCCAAAGCAACTAAGACACTTGGTTTCCTTCGCAGGAATTTGGCTTTTGCACCTCGGA
Source organism: Loripinus fragilis (assembly GCA_964019695.1). Taxonomy (NCBI): domain Eukaryota; kingdom Metazoa; phylum Mollusca; class Bivalvia; order Lucinida; family Lucinidae; genus Loripinus; species Loripinus fragilis. Next base: position 96,765,593 of record OZ026518.1, read on the forward strand.
GTACTAAGGAAGTTGCATACAAAACTTTGGTTCGGCCTAAACTAGAGTATGCAGCACCCATTTGGAGCCCTTACTCAAAACTTCAGATTAATCAGGTAGAGAAAGTTCAGAGGACAGCAGCCCGTTGGACCTGCAGGAGATGGCGTAACACAAGTAGTGTCGGCGAGATGCTTGATGAGCTTGAGTGGCCATCTCTTGAGGCCCGTAGGGATCAGTCCTCCCTGCTTCTCTTTCATAAGATACATTCTGGTGCTGTGTCTATAGAAAAAGACAAGTACCTGACCCCTGCTCGCAGTTTGAAATCTACCAGGTCATCACACAGTGCCCAATATTGTAGATACCAGACATACAGTGATGCCCTGAAGAACTCTTTTTTCCCCCGGACTATACCACAGTGGAATAGTCTTTCTCCTTCGGCGGTCAATTCCCAGACTGCTGAGGAGTTTAGGGCACTCCTCATTTAGTTAAAAACACAGCCGAAAGATTTTTTTGTTTTTTTGTTTTGTTTTTGTTTTTTTGTTTTGTTTTTGTTTTTTTTTCAAAATTCCAAAATTGCACTCCCTGGCGTAATGATCAAAATTTGATCGTGCCAGTATTAAGAGAAAGAAAGAAAGAAAGATCTAGTTTATTTTCTTTTTTAAGGTTTTGCTTTAAAATGGCCGGTGATTCTAAATAGATCTAGTTATTTTTTAGGTTTTGCGTTTGATGCGTATTTTAAGAGAGTTATTTTATTTATTTTATTTTAATACTCGTTGATGAAATTTCTTAAAATTACCCGTAACCTCATTAAAATTTACATAGATCTAGTATAGCAATTATCATTTACTGGTCAATTGACTTAGGTTAAAGATGTCAACGAGTTGTCTCACAAAGTGTCGACGGATTGTCTCACGATTTGTTGACGAGTTGTCTTGTTCCCTTCACATTTATCCTAGAGGTTTATCCCATCAAAAATGACCAAAACAAATTACTCTGTGCCATTGATTGATCCAACGATCAAACAGCTTGTAAAAAGAGACATAAGCTTTACATTCGTGCTTGTAAATCAAAGGACCCTAATCAAGATTCAATACAAGCGGTTCAGAGCACATGTTCAGAAGGTATTGAGAGATGCCTATTCAGTATTGGAAACACCTTTCCAATATATTTACATTCGAGAAGGATAGCTCAGATCTCGAAACTCCTAAGCCTGAAAAAATTAAAAAGTTTTGGTCATTTATCAAATCACTTAAAAAGGACGCGTTTTGGGATCACATACTCAGAGAAAACAGAATTCTTAAGACAGATTCTAAGGAAAAAGCCAAAATTTGTAATAGACAATTCCAGGGCCTTTTCCAGCTATTTTGGGAAAAGGCCCCTGGCTTGAATTGGGAAAAAATATGCGGCATTTTGGGTTATTTTGGGAAATTTTTTTAGAACTGTTGACTGTTAAACAGTAAAAAAAACTTAAACATGTGCATGATCATGATCATTTTATTCATGTGTATATGAAGAGTTAACTCAATGTACTACATGTATATCTTATTTCTATCACAAATGTCAAAAGTACAGTTATGCTCAGAGAGCAATTATGCGGCTATTTTTCGATTGAATTCACTCCCTGGTAAGATTTTTTTTTGAGCTTCAGATTGGGATTTTTTTTTTGGAAATTAAGAAAAAGGGAGGATATTTTGGATTGGGAATGGGGCCTTTATTCTGCCCCTGGTGATAGGGAGAAAAGGCCCTGAATTCCAATCAGCCTTCACATGTGAAGACGATTCTGACCCGCCCTTGAAAGGGGCAAGTCCGTTCTCCTCCATGGGGGACATAACAATTGACGCGAAAGGGGTCGCCAAACTGTTGGGCTGACTAAATGTCCATAAAGCCTCTGGCCCAGATGGACTGAATGCCAGAGTGCTTAAAGAGAGTAGCAATGAGATCTCTCCAATACTGGCACGCATCTACAATGAGTCTTTAGCTCAGCGCAATGTACCAGATGAATGGCGACAAGCAAATGTTTCTCGGGTCTTTAAAAAGGGTGAAAAATATGATGCTGCTAACTACAGGCCGGTGTCGCTCACATGCATCTGCTGCAAAACCCTAGAGCTTAGGCTAGAGCATATTTTAGTCAGCAACATCAACAAACACTTAGCCTTAGATAGCACACTTGCTGACTGTCAGCATGGTTTTCGTAGTCAGAGGTCTTGCGAAACCCCAGTTGGTCCAGTTTGTGCACGACATCATCAGCAACCTGGATGGGGCTGTGAATTGTGGGCGCAAACAGACAGATTTAATCATAATGGATTTTGCTTAGGCCTTGGACAAGGTTCCACACAGGAAGCTATTACACAAATTGGAACATTATGGGATTAGAGGATCCACCCACAAGTGGATCACCTGGTGGGAATATGGGCGCACTCAACAAGTGATGCCCTAGAGAATTCCTTTTTCCCCCGAACTATTCCACATTGGAATAATCTGTCTCCTTCTGTGGCCAATATCAAGTCCACAGAAACAAAAATTCAGCCAAAAGTTTTTCTTTTTCTTATTTTATCAAAATTTCAAAATTAGCACTCCCTGGCGTAATGCTCAAAATGAGGGAAGCCAGTAAGATAGAAAGAAAGAGGGCCCGATGAGGTAATGACCCGCAGATCCCACAGCAAATGGCAACAATAATTTGAAGTAAAGTTTACTTACATGTAATATACTTACAGTCTAGAGACAAGCGCTTTTGAGGAACTCGGATCCGAGTTCATAAATTTCGCCAGTTATTGTGTTATCAACACTCTGAGATTAATTGTTTATTTAACTGGGCTCAGCATCTGAATTTAGAAATTACTCTGTTATAAGTTAGCCTCATGCATACAGCAAAACATTACCTTGTTTTTGTTGAATCTATTTTATCTTTCAAAACCCAGACTAGACTGTACCAGAAATTAACTTAATTTTAATAAGTTCCTACTGTATAAAAACAGCAAAGTATGCGACAAACATAAAAAGAGGTAAGTCTATTGACCCTTCATGTCCCGATTGAATCTTCCATCTACATGGGATGTAATATACAGCCAACAACTTTAGCAGACGACATTTTCAGATGTGTTTTGCTGGCCCTTCAATGGGTAACAGTGCAGACGCTGATCAAATGTCGCCAGATGTAGCATTACATCTGGGTCTTCACTGTTAAAAGAAGTTTACTTGTATCCAAAGCTAATCAATCACTGGCCTCACGTTTTACATGCATGGAGATACGACAAGCTTACAGATTGTATCTAGGCTGTTTATTTTGAAAGTAAATCTGACAGAGTGTTGATATATGTAATTTTACTTCATTGATTGTTTTAAAGTACACAGGGCATCTTGTCCCTAGACTGCTTAAGGACTTTGTAAACGCATCACCCAGCCTAAATCATTTATTGCTCAAAGATGACAGAGAGATAAATTCCATTACATGCCAAAGTCCGACAAGTTTTTAGTGTATTCTAGAAAATTCATGCCTGTAAAGTTAATTAATGGTATTGAAATATCAGCTAATTTTATAAAGCAGGGGTAGGCGATTTCGAAGGACACAAATTCAGTAGCAAACTAACACTTTAGTTTTGTTTCCTGACTCAACAGATATCTGTCCTTTACTTCTTTGATGGTTACACATTCTTTATTGAACTATTCAAAATGTAATGACAGTACATTGTGCTCAAAATATTGCCCATTTAAAGATTTTGCCATACCCCACCCACTCTGATTACTATAGTCTGGTGTCTGCTGCGATAAAATTCAACATCTTGAGTCTTTCAAAGTTTTATTTATTTTCGGTGGGTTTTGTTTGCAGGGGCCAAGATCATTTACAAATGACAGATTATGATTAAATTACGTCGTGCATCACGTTTTTTCTGCATTGTGCAAGTGAGTGACGTTAACATATTTTTTGAAGATGTTCTCAATCACGTGACAAAATATTTCTTGATATGCTTTACATTAAATCGTAATCGCCATGTTATTGCAAGTGTAAGTAGTCAATGTCAAAATTGTTAGTGTACATTAAGGTAACTTATGGAGAATTTTCTCAAAATGAGCTGTAAACTGATGTTTTAATTTGACGTTTATTTTCAAAATATTGACGTTATCAATTATTGTTGAGTTAGAAAAAGTTAATAAACTGCATTCATACACGCTACAGAGTAAATAAAAAGTAACACAAAAGCATCAGCTGGACTTTGAAGAACATCACTGGGTGCTTTATGCTACCATGTGACTCCACAAGCAACGTCGCTTTATGATACAGTCAAATTAACGACTGTTTCATACTAGGGCTGCGTATCCGTCAAATCTTTCGACATGATATTTGTATCGATGCAAAATGATGGATATTCGATATATCATATGATACATTTTCCCCAGGCTCTTTCTCGTTTAATATCCTCACCTTCATCCAATTAAGTGATCAAACCCTGGGTCTCTAGTCAAGCACTCTACCACTGAGCCACTGCACTCCCGTATATTGTGACAGAATGGTGTATTTGTTTAGTTGAGCTGATGCTCCATAGGCTTTTTTTAGATCATGACATCATTTTCTATTTTTAGACAACATTGAAAAAATTCAAGAATAATAAATTTAAGTTTTAAATACTTTTGAAAATATGGAAAATGGAGGATTTGCTCCAAAGGAGCAAATGCTCCATTTTTATTATATTTTCAAATACATTATATTTCTAAGGCATCAAAAGGCATTATTATGGAGTAAAGGGTTAAGTCCAAGTCAACAATTTTTCACCCATGTAAGTAAGTTTTCCATGGTTGAACCAGTACTGAAGCAGTGAGAATAAAATATCGTGCTTAAGGTCACAACACTGTGCCCACTGTAGGACTGGAGCCTGGGACCTCTTGCTCTACCAGCTGAGCTATGGTGATCCCCTCAAACAGTGTAGTAGTTCAGGCCTGGAGGTTATAGATTTTTTGTGACGGAATGGTGTATTTGTTTGTTTCAAGACAAGGATAATGGTTCGAGCCTCACCGGTGTCACTGCATAATGTGTTCTTGAGCAAGACGCATTAATCTTTGCTTAGTACTGGTTAAATCCAAAAAAGACCTGTCCCAACACAGATGAAATTTTTTTGACTGGGACGTAAAGAATCAAATCAAACAAAAAACGAGGATAATCTTTATTTTTCAGCTATTCAGTTTTTATGAGCTTGTGAAATTGCATGCTCAGTTGAGTTGAGCATGAAAAAAGCTTTATAATCTTGGTGCCAATTATACTATTTTCTCAGTCCTGTATGTGGGAATATTTATGATTGATATGATAATAATACAATTATAATATTTTGGTTGGTGATTATCTGCTTGTCTTTGGGAGCGCAGTGGCTCAGTGGTAGAGTGCTGGACTCGAGACTGAGGGGCGGCGGGTTCGAGCCTAGACACCAGTGTCACTGCGTTGTGTCCTTGAGCAAGACACATTAATCCTAGCTTAGTACTGGTTCAACCCAGGAAGACCCATCCCTTAAAACTGAAAGATTGTTTGGGGGACTTAAAGAATCAAATCAAACAAAACAAATCTGCTTGTCTTCAAATCTAAGTAGTTTGATCCGTCTTCACTGTTTGCCAAATTGTTGGCTAGGTTGTGTTTGTAGGAATATTTGCCATTAATTTGGTAAAACTACAGTCAAACCTGTGTAATAGGCCACTCAAAAAAAGGCAAAACAAAGATCTTGACAAATGGTAGCTCAATGAAGGTCAAAAGTATTGCAGAATGCTCCCCTTGGAGCATTCTGCAATACTTTTGACCTGAATTAAGCGATAATTGGTCTTGAAAACCAGTTTTTGGTCTTTTTGAGAATGGCTGTTTTACACAGGTTTTACTGTATGGTTATAATAATTTTGTAGGTGATTAACTGCTTGTCTTCATGGTGAAGTCCATACCAAAAGGAAAGATGGGAGAAATATTCCTGTATGAGGCGAGGTACCGCTACTCGCCACAAGACCATGGCGATGACCCGGAATTTTACATCGCGATAGATCCAGGTGATCGGTTGGAAGTGCCGGAGGAGAATTTAGACCAGGGACCAGAGAGACCAGAATCCTGGCTCAGGGGATCAAACATTACCAAAAACACCCATGGAATGTTCCCGGGACCATATGTGACTTTCATGGGAGTGAAATCCATGGCTGATAAGCCACCAGAGTTGCCTCCCTTGCCACCTGCAGTACCAAGGAAACCAGGGCGGGTGTCTTCACAGAAATCCTTAGATAGTGCCACTGGGAATGATGACATGGGTAAGATCATAGACCAGGACATGGGTTGGGGTTTTCAGGATCATTCCTGAATTCAGGATTTTGAGGCTGACTTTCCATAGAAAGTCAGCCTCAAAATACAGAATAATAGCTTCTATGTTATATTTTAAGATTATCTAACAGTCTATTGATTAATTTTTGCTTGGAAAACACCAGGTTTTTACTGATTGACATGGGTGTTCTAAAGAGTTTAAGACAATTGACCTTTAAAACTTGTAATTATTAATATTCTATTGGCATACTGAATGTTTTTCAGATTTGAATTTCTAAAGTTTGGGATTTAACATTCTGAATTTCACCCATAAGATGTTTTTTTCTGCAGAAAATGACCATAATTATTATTATTTGAGCCAGTTTGTGAGATTTTAGTGCTTTTAGCATACAAAACAAAGTTGTCTTATCACATTTTGCTGGTCCACACCAATTACAGAAGTAAAGGTTCCTAGTGTGAATGTTTCAGAAATATACCTGGCCCCGAGGTTATAAAACTTTTTTCTGAGCACAAAATTTATCCTGCTTATAAATGTTGAGTTGAGCATGAAAAAAGTTTTATAACCTCGTGGCCTGAATTCAGGATTTTTGGTTGAAATTTCCTTCACTCTTTCCATGCTGACCCCATATATATGCTGTTTTGAAAACGGTGTGGATCCAGATCAGCTGGCTTCACAGATGCCAGCTGATCAGGATTCACACTGTTTTTCATTCTGCTTTTAACTGGAAACTTTGAGTTTATTGGATAAAAATTAGGGAAGAGTCTAGTACATGAAAATGTACAGCATGGTGAGAGTTGATACTATATTGAACCCTGATTTGAAAACAGTGTAAATCCAGATCAGCTGGCCTCTGGCCCTCTTGTTTTTTCCCCCCATTTAAATCAACACTAAATACACATGTAACAAAGTAAGTAAGGGTGCAAACATCAGGAATCAATACAATCAAGTACCACACCTGACCCAGGATACCAATGGGAAAGTGACAAACGCACAGTTAGACACCACAAATGAGAGCCAAGAGGTTAGCCCTTTCCCAGCAGGTGACCACAAGGCACATATAAACAGACGCACACAAAGGCATAGCAAACACAAGAAGAAAAACATAAAAGACCCACAAAAGAAGCACCTCCTTGGATCGGTCAGTAAAATATTTTACTGGAGGGCTTAAACCTGTTTTACGGCGAGCCAACCTCAACCTAAATTCAGATGTGGATCAAGACACATAGATATTTGGTTTGCATGAAAGACCCCTAACTTATCAATGTATCATCTCCTAGAACATATAAATCAAGATATAACAAGGAGATAAAGCAAAGATAAGGACTCAACAGTAAATAAAACTGAATACTGGAGCAAAAGAAATCCAACAGGTAAACCCTGGTGGGCCTGACAAACAGCCAAAGCATCATGTCCCTACCATCTCATCAATAGATAAGTCTTTTGGTCGGAACCGTCATAGAGTCTGAAGTCCGACCCACCGGTGTTCAATTAAAGAGGAAAGCAAAGTTGCCAACAGTGTTGCAATAGCCTCATTTTGTTAAGCTTGTTATTGATTAATGGAGATTACCTTTTAATGCAATGTCGGGGACTTCTACAGGCCCCCTAGTGGAACCTTTAAAACCTTTATAAACCTTTAATTTGGTTGCAATCCTTTAAAACCTTTAATTTGGCTAAAAAACCTTTAATAACCTTTATTTTGATTAATAAACCTTTAAATTTTGCAAGATCAGTTTGAACATAAGAAATAGACCATACCTATGTTGACAAGTAATCTCTGTGACATCTTGAGCTTTTCAGAAAGAGACCATTGTGTCTATATGGGGTGACTTTTATAGTCAAATTTTCTGATGCTTCAGATTAGGCAGCAATAAAAAAGAGTGAGGTAAGGTAAATATAAATGCTTTTGGGTTGATTTCTTGCTTTACATCCAGCAAAACAGCTGAGGTAATGTCAGAATGACTAATTGATCCTAACCACCCTTTTCCTAGGCTGGCTGAACCCATATCCTTATACAAGAACTCAGTGCTTATCTTTTACTAGTAAGGCTAACTGACAACTAGTGAAGAATGTGCCCGACCTTGGAATAGAACCTGCAAAACTCCAAACATTAGATTTGACACCCTAAAATGTGCCACCTGCAATACTTGCGCCAGTGAATATTAATGGATATCATCTTTTGGGTTATTTGACTTCTGAATAAATTCCTGATTTTCTAATGTCGTTTGGTCAAATCTAAACAGTGTAATCTACACCCCAAGACTAATACAGAGGTTATGCATATCAGTCTAAATTTTATATTTAAAAAGAGCATACAATAAATGTGATATCCTCTGAAATCGTTCATTTACTGAAGGTAAAATTGTCCTTACAAAATGACCAGAGATGGCTTCTCCTGCTTTCTTGGTTTTCAAAATTTTCAGGGGGAGGACCCCTGTACCCCCCTTTCAGATTACAAAATATGCAATTTATAGAAAATATGTGATTTATTTTGTCAATTAAACACTGCTCACACACAAAAGCCTGTGGTGGTAGAGATTTTCTATGGATATGTGATTAATGGGCTAATTTATTGGCTAATGGTTTTGCTGCACCCCTTTCATACCTTCATCTATGGGTTTAACAGATTGGGATTCGATAAAAATACTAGAAAATTTGATGTTAATTTGCTCTTTATTTTTGTTAGAATTTCAATGAAACAACCTTTATTTTGCCTAAAATAGCCTTTATAAAAAACCTTTAATTTCATGAGAGTCTGCTAGGGGGCCTGCTTCTAGAGTAAGGTTGCTTCCCTTAGTCCGAAAACTATGATTATCTGGTGATTGTTTTAAAAAAGTTTTGCCCTTTGCAAAGTTGGCCATTGATATCTTGAAAACTATTATACATGTACTAGCTTGGAGATTCAAACTTGGTCAGCGGACAGACGAAGCCTCATAAAGATGATTCTTGTCTTAAAAAAGAGCATCATCTTTATGGACAAGCAAATTGTTGCGGAAACAGTCACAAACGCTATTTCTAGCTGTTTTCAAAAAACATGGGGATAATTTAAGTGTGTTTCTCTGCAGCAGTGATATCTACACTCAAGAGTTTCAATTCAAACCTTGCATAGTAACTCCTTGAGCACACGCTACTGTGGCCCAGTGACCTTGATCTTTATTTATGTCCACCAACCGGTGTGTTGGGGGGGGGGGGGTAATCAGAGATAATCAGTTTTTGGTGGCATTAACCGAATTTTCAAGATAACACCAGCAAAATGAATATGAGCTGTGACGTGGGATTTCCAACAATGTGGTATGTGCGACCAGGAAATGCTCAGGCATACGCGCAGACTGATCAGAGCCTTTGCTAGTCGCTTGAATATTCAATGACTGTTAAGCTACTGACCGAACGTCATTAGGAGTTTCTAAGTTTAAAAGGAGTCTGCACAGGCTGGCCAGAGTCTACACTTGTCAAAATGCCACATTGTTGGAAATCACATGTCGCAGCTCATATATTATCATTTTTGGACCAAAAAGTTTACATGCATCTTATCTCTGAACATAGACTGATTTTCAGTCCCCATTTTCATTTTACATTTCATAAGGTAGTACAAAATTATAATGCCTCTCTGATAGCACAGGCATAATAGAGCTAGAAAAGGTAAAAAATAGATTTAATAAATCATAAAAAATAATATAAGGAGACGGGGACAAGTCTACTCTGGACATGCAGAAAGCAGGATTCTAGCAAAACTCAGGTACAAGGGTATAATAGCCTGTTACAGCGCAGATATCAGAAGCATTTGATTTCTGCCCTTTTGAGAGGTACCTACTACAAGCACATATGTAATTGACATATTATAACTTTCCCTAAAACATTTGAATGTTTTATAAACACCCAGCTACAATTTCCGTAGCAAACACCTGACCTCCGCTAAAATCCTCCTTGTGTCTCCCACCTGTTTGACTAGTAAGTGAAGTGATTTCCAAATTCAGTGGCATTTCCAGACTTGATCATTATATATTCTGTCCAAGTGTGTTGTCAGGCTTAGTTTTGGTAGACATTCATTTGTATTATTTCAAGAGCAGAAAAACTTACCTTACAGTTCCAAGATGGCCGCGGATTGAATGGTTACAGCATCTGTGCTAGCTAGTACATAATTAAGTTAATTATGACAGGGAATTTATTTGTTTTAGGTGACCTTGACCTTACTGTCAAAATCAGACTTGTCTGCACCCTACATGTATCTCCTTAGCTGGTAAGGTGGATTTGAACAAAACTTGGGCATAACTGTAATGAAACATGGAATAGAGGTGATTAGAATTTGGTGATCTTGACCTTCACCCTATATGGACTAAGAATTAGCCTTGTCCGCATTCTATCCTTTATAAGTAGATTTTAACCTGGCATGGTTATTATAGCTAGAAATTACCATGAAGGGTGCACCAGCACTTTGAATGTCAAGTCGGAAATGACAAATGTACCTAATACTCAAATTGAAGAGAAGTATCAGGTCATTTGGTAAGCTTACGGTTTAGGGGACATAGTTTTCTTCTGAAAACACTGTTTTGATATTAATTTGAATGACATAATCAAGTTAAGACAAGTGTTTCATTTTTATACTGTAGTTTTCTCACTTTTGAAAATACAGTGTATAAAGAAAAACAACTTATATTAGTATGTCTCTGAACTATTAATCCAGTGACATAAGTTTTCTTGCACTTGATCATTTATTTGCAAACTCTTTAAGATACGTCAGTACAGATTATGAAGTCATAGCGCTAGATTAAAATAGTCTATTGGTCTAGATAAGAAAATATTTTGATCGTAAAACTATGTTTATTTTCTTAGCCATCAGTTTAAACATATTTTTTGGGTGCTCAAAAGAATCTCCTCATTGAGGCAATCTTTTTGAGTACCGGGCATGTTGAGAAATAAGAAAATTAAGTTTTAATTACACACTTTTATCTAGAGACCTGGTAATCTCCGCATAGCTGAGCAAAATCTTGCATTAATTGGAAGAATCTTGTTGATACATTTCCACTGTTGAGTATAGTCTTTAATGATGTAATTATAAAGATGACCTTAGTTTTCAGTTTAAAAGCTGATGTGATTTTTATGAGATTCTATAATTACTAGATAATGGGCATGGAGTTCAAGAAAGCCATGCTTTCATGTTTCAAGGTTGTAATTTACCTTTTGAAAAGCTATTATATATGTACATGTATAGTGCTAAGGTACTAAGGTAGTTCATGTGATTAGAGTTTTTAATGTTTTTATATAAAATTCTATTAATTTGATATTAGGTCAAGTTCATATTTGATAGCCATTTTAGTCAGCATCACCATTTACACCTACAAAATGACCTACACAATGCTGGACAAATCCGATCAGACTGAGTATCCACTCAGTTGGATCAGTGCAGTAAAGACTGCATGTAAAAGGTAATCACGGTCCAAAGCTTTGGAGATGCATGCATCTCCAAAGCTTTGGACTGTGATTACCATATACATGTGGTCTTTTCTGTCCACTTAGGTCATTGTTTTGGTTTTTACATTGCAGTGGCTCGATAATTTGATGTTCATTATTTCTTTCGAAAGAAAAAATACTTATAAATGAAGATTACTGGCTTATTGGGTTCTTTGATGAGAAAAAAATCTTTTGAACCAATTAATTGGTAATCAGGGTTTGTTTTTAAACCTTGGACGAGTTTAAGTACGTGGCGGTCAATTGTCAGTTATCTAGGACAGGTCTACAGGACAGGTGTACTGTCATCTACATGTATATACTGGACTGGCGGGACCTACATGTAGCACACTCTGTAACATGCATGACTGCAGATACGTGTCTGACTGCAGATCCAGGGGTCACGAGTTTGATCCTGGTCCGGTCTCATACATTGGTGGAGATTGATCAGTAAATAATTTCTACGGCCATTATCTTCCCTTCTGCTGATTCAAGAAGGGTTGTTGTCAGTTACAAGTGAAAGTATATGTTAACCGCTTAGTCAAGCATGCCCAGCAAAAATTGACTGTCCCCACATCATGACCATAGCTGTTGACTGGGACGTTAGCATCAAACCAAACAAACAAAACAAACAATAATTTACTGGGCTAGTTATCGACCATGAAGAGGGATAGGTGACGGTATATATTTTTTCAAATAGGCCCAGTCCTACGCTGAACCTCATTTTCTTAGGCTATATAGCCGGGTGTTGCTTGCAGTAGATGTCATTTTCTTTGTCCTGCTTTCGGAGAGTATAAAAGGCTTGCTATTGGATGTGAATCATCTTATCACGGTGGCGTGGGTTGGTCTGTTGTCTGTGACTGAAGCATTTCCTGGTCCTATCATACTTGGATTTGTTTTATAACATTTATAATGCCAACCATATTATGAGCCTGGGATGATTCTTTGCTGCGTTAACTTTTTGCATATCAGAGGACAAAAATTCCACTCGTCGGCTCTTAATGACAAGTGAAATCTAGAAAGGGCGAGTAATTCTTCCCAAAGCACTCATCCTACAGATTCATATTGTATATTACTCCCTTAAGTTCTTTATTACATAAGCTTTTAAAGGACAAGTGCATGTGTTTGCAGGAGGAGTGAAAATTGTATGTCACTCGTCCTGCAGGACAAGTGCAATATTGAAATATTTTTGTCCCCTGCATATATGCTGGGTTTTTGTTCATGATTTTTTTGTCGTCTACTGATCGATTTTTTCAGAAATAACTTTCAGGAACACATTATCAGAGTGTCAATTTGTGCTACTCTACTCTCATTTATACTCAAATTGTATTTATCATATGACGTCGCGTCGAGGAGTGAAATAATACCATGCAATAAAATTGATAACCACTAGTGTTTACAGATTTTCGGGAAATGTTATGACGTTCATAACAACATAGGGTTCATAATGACAAAATTATGCTTTTACGTCAAAAACGAGACTTCAAAGTAATCTCAATGTCATATGATAAATAGAATCTAACATTCATGCTCTTTTATTATTGAATTTATTAAACTTCCCCTGCGAAATTTTGTTCTACAAATTGGAGGTGTTCTAGAACTGTTCTAGAACATTTAGAACTGTTCTAGAACTGTTCTAAACAGGTAAATATGTTCGTTCTAGAACTCTTGTTCTACAACTGTTCTAGAACATTGTTATAGAACAAATCAAACACATTCTAGAACTGATTTCCATTCTATAAGTGTTCTTGAAATATTCTAGAACATTTTAGAACAAATCAAGAACCAGTAAGTTCTACAAATGTTCTAATAATATTCTAGAACATTTTTAGAACTTTTCAAGAACAAAATAAGTTGACAGAAACTTCTAAAAAATGATTCAAATTAAGTTCTAGAACATTTGTCTTACTTTTTAGAACTAGTTAATTCTACAAATATACTAATAAATTCTAGAACATTTTTGAAACTTCTCAAGAGCAGAAAGCATCAGGTAGCTCAGTGGTTGGGCAATGAGACGGTTCTTTTGAGTACCCAAAACATAAAACATGTTTTGGGTGAGAAATAAAGAAAATAATTTTCCAATACGCACTCTTATCTAGAGGCCTGGTCCTTTGGATGGGGACGTTAAATGGATGTCCCCTTTGCAGGGAAGGTCACCCCTTGTGCAGGTTAAAGAACCCTACGGTAATTTAGATATAGTTTAAATTACTTGTAGGCTTTCATCCTTTAACCTGGAGTGCACAAAGTACACTTGCCGATAATACTCGCAAGCGAGGGTCTAGCAGTATATAGAGAAAGAAAGAAAAAAAGGGCAAAATAAGTAAAAGAAAATTCAAATTAAGTTCTAGAACTTATTTAGTACTTTTATAGAACCAGCGAGTTCTAGAAATGTTCTAAAAAGTTCTAGAACATTTTTAGAACATTTAAAGAGGAAACATGTCATAACCAGATGGATGATGGGAAAAACATGGCTGCCAGAATTGGAGGGAAAATGTGGAGGCTCTTCAAAAACATTTGTTTGGGAATTTCTAGATGGCAAACATGATAGTAGTATTGACTGAGACAGTGAGTAGACCTGAGAAACAGTTTCTCTAAGGTTTTTAATGTTGATTAATGGTGGGGTTGTTGTTTGTAAGTTTTTTTTAGCAAATGCAAGACAATGTTTTGAAATGGGTGGGGTAATACAGGGTGGCATGTTACCACAATGAGAAGATGATCATGGCTTATTTACTGTAAACAGAGGTTGAGCAGTTAACATCCAATAAGTTTTCCAAAAACTACAATGTTACAGTTTTGCAATGAATGTTATTTATTTTTCAATTCACTGATAATTCGGGAGAAATATTTTACTGAAATTTACTGAACCAGCAAGTTCTACAAAAGTTAAAAAATGTTCTAGAACATTTTTAGAACAGTTCTAGAACAAGCATGTCATTATCATAAATTTAACCAGATTGATGTTGGGAAAAACATGGCTGCCAGAATTGGAGGGATTATGAAGGCTCCCCAAAAAGCACTTGTGGCAGTTTCTAGATGGCAAATTTGACAGTATTATATAGTCTGGGACAGTGAGTAGGCTTGAGACACAATTTCTTACGTATTAATGTTAATTGTTGCTGTAGTTGCTGTTTTTCCAAGGTCAAATGCATGACAATGTTTTGAAATGGGTGGGGTAACAGGGTGGCAATAACTAAAAACATTTAGGCCAACTTAGGGCCCCTATAATAATTCTCCTCCAGTTGATGTTTATTTATTTATTGTGTCACCTGCATTTGGGGATTACTTATTGGGGTTTTAAACCAATGTCAACAGTTTTCCAGATATAAAAAGGTAGCATTCGATGGAATCTTATTTCCAAACCCTATATGGGACATTTTTGGGGAGGTGTTCTACAACTGTTTTAGAAAAGTTCAGATTTTTTAGAACAGTTGCAGAACAAACCACTAGAACATTCCTGAAATTGTTCTTAAACTATTCTAAAATGCTCTAAAATAATTCAGGGGCATTAATACGTAGAATGCTTTGTATGACATTTTTGAAGAGTTGTTCTACAGTCTTTCCAGAAAATTTCTAAAGGTTTGTTCTGGATCAGTTCTAGAAAAAGCCAATGTTTATTCTAGAACAGTTCTAGAACAAACCATTAGAACATTTCTGGAATTGTTCTGGAACCATTCTAAAAATGTTCTAGAATGATTCAGAGACATTTTTAGAACGTTAAATGGAACATTTCTAGGGGTGTTTTACAATTGTTCCAGAAAAATTCTAAAGGTTTGTTCTAGATCAGTTCTAGAACAAACCAAGGTTAGTTCTAGAACAGTTCTAGAACAAACCATTAGAACATTTCTGGAATAGTTCTGGAACCATTCTACAGATGTTCTAGAACTATTCGGAGACATTTATAGAACGTTAAATGGGACAATTTATGAGGGGTGTTCTACAACTGTTCCATAAACATTCTAAAGATTTGTTCTGGAACTGTTCTAGAACAAACCAAGGTTAATTCTAGAACAGTTCTAGAACAAACCATTAGAACATTTCTGGAATAGTTCTGGAACCATTCTACAGATGTTCTAGAACTATTCCGAGACATTTATAGAACGTTAAATGGGACATTTTATGAGGGGTGTTCTACAAATGTTCCATCAACGTTCTAAAGATTTGTTCTGGAACTGTTCTAGAACAAAATTGATTTGTTCTAGAACTGTTCTAGGAAAAACTTTTAGAATTTTCTGGAACTTTTCTAGAACAAATTTTTTGACCTCAGCTAGAACAATTGTAGAACAAAAAATCGTCCCATTTAACGTTCTACATCTGTCCCATAAACATTCTAGAACATATCTAGAACAGTTGTAGAACATAGTTCTAGAAAATTCTAGAATAAATTTAGAACATTCTAGAACAGTTCTAGACCATTTCGCAGGGGTTGTTGCGAAAAAGAGTTAAAATGCTCGGCAAGCCTCACATTTTATCTCTTTTCCCCAACTTGTTTAATAAATTCAATAAAACATGAGCACTCATGTTAGATCCTCCCAATATCTGACATGCATGAAATGTGACTGCCCAAGGCGTAACAGGATTGCCTTCTATCAAGTGACGCATTCGTTGTCTCCCATTACAAACTTAGGTTTCTTGCTGAAATTTGCATCCTAAATTATCGATGACAGCCTCAGTTAGAATTACTGTTAAATGATAAAAATAGTGTCCATAATTGGGTGGCAGTTAAAGAGAAATGATGTTTTTTCTCAATTGACGTCATGACATGTCTGTCACCCTTAATTTGCCCTATTTAGGAGGCGTATCACATCTGTCAGCCGCACAGGCTGCCAATCAGGGAGTATTTTAGGCTTAATTTGTTGATTTAACTCTCTGCTGATAATCTTGCCAGCAGTTTGGACCCATGCAGTTCGGGAATGACAAAATGTCGGGCCTGTCCTGTGTCCAAACTGTTAGACATTTTGATAGATATTTTGAAAGAAAAAAGCAGATGACAAAAAAGCATGCAAAATTAACGAGCATGCGGAATTAACCTGTATCTTAAAAATAGAGTTTGCCCTTCCAATAAGTTCTGGTGCATTTCGTCTTGGTTTTCACGGTTTGACTACATTGTAAGTACCTGTTGTTTTTTGCAAATTTCATGTGGATGCAGGCGTGTCACTGAAAATTATTTTTCTTAATTATTTTTTTCTCTTTCCTTTCTCTATATATACTCAATTACTGCCTGACGCCGTTGGGAGCACTATCGGCAGGTGTACTTTGTACACTCCGGGTTGCAGGATGAAAGCCTGCAAGTAACCATATAACATAGTAACATTTCTAAATTACTGTAGGGTTCTTTAACCTGCACAAGGGGTGACTTTACCTGCACAGGGGACATCCAGTTAACGTCCCGATCCTTAAGGACGGCACAATTATTTAGTGTCATCCCTGCAAATGACACAAAGGAAAGTGTGTTCGGACCCCGAAATTTTCCTTGCCGCGAGCGGGGATCGACCCTGGGAGCTCTAGCACCAGAGGCAAGTGCGCTAACCACTGAGCTACCACGCCTTCCTAAGTATTTCTCAAGCAAAACATATATTATGGGTACTCAAAAGAATAGCCTCGATGAAATGGTTCTTTTGAGCACCCAAAATTTATGTTAAACTGATGGATAAGAAACTAAACTCCAGCTGATAAGTTTTTAGACCTAATTTTTTGCAATAACTTTTTTATCTTCAATTTTAGCAAAATGTGTTCGCGATGAAAAGTATTCAGGAACATCTCCGCCAACTTCTCCAAATTGTTTCAGCATCCTAGATGCTGCAGGTTCCTCTGTGCTTAGATGCACTCTTTGAACATTTTAAGCAAAGCGCAAATAAACTAAGTCCAAGATGTCAGTCAAAAAGTTACATAGCACCGCCCTAATTCACTACCAAAGCGACGGATGGCTTGTTTAAATATAATAGAAATCGCGCCTGATTCGCTCGTGCGTTACACTAGTAGGGTCATCTCAAAACCGTTCCTTTCATAGCATGTGCATAATAGAAAAAATGCACGTCATGTGATAACCCAGCCTTTGTTCCTACAAATGAGCCTGCTTTAAGTTGATTCTGCATATACACGGTAAACTTTGAGTATGTTAACGGCAGTTTTATGTTATGCACGGCCTTTGAAGAACGGGATATGAACCGCTTCCGAATTTTTTTTGAAACTACCCCTTTCTGTCACGCCTATACGAATTATACCTGTCATTAACAGACTTAGAAATTTAGGATGAATTCAATTTATTGCAAAATCTTCATCTATATACACAAAAAACTGTTTGTGCCACAAGCGCAAGACCTTTTGGAGAAGTTGGCGGAAATTCTCCTCTACAACTTTCATCACGAACACATTTTGCTAAAATTGAAGATAAAAAAGTTATTGCGAAAAATTAGGTCTAAAAACTTATCAGCTGGAGTTTAATTGCAATTTTACGCAATTTTTTTTTGCTTAACTGGCCCTATGGTAGGTGGGTATATTAACCCTTGTCATGCTGAACCCGAATTATACTATTTTGAAAAGCCAGCTGATGACGGATCTTCACTGTTTTCTGCTCTGTGAATACATGCCAATAACATGAATCTGGCAAAATTTGGGAGGAGTGTTAAACTAGACTCGAACACAGTCGCTTTTAAAAATAAGTGATGTTAATCAAGGGATGTAATGCAGTCTAGAAGTGTCCTAAAACACCATGCAGTAGGAGTAAGAGTATTCTACCTTAGTCCATAATACAATTCATATATACAGAACGTGTTTAAAATCGCTGATTACAAAAAAGCATGCAAAATAAGATAATTGTGAAGAGTTAACCCTTCCACTGCTACAAAACAAAATGCATCTGAAAATGTCAACTGCTGAATTCGTCTGCTGCATGTAAATGCTAGCGTCAAGGACTAATTTCGGCATTCAGACAGTGTTGACTCAGATCAGACTCCCTCAGAGTCACATGCGCTGTTTGCTTCAGAGACATTTTAAAAGAAACAGCATAAGACACAATGCAGACATTAAAGTCATGATTAGCAGCTGAAGAATTACTGGTAATTAACCCATTTATGCCAAATGTATTTTACCATCATTATCAATTGGACGACCACGAGCCCATTTTCAATTTAAGGGTTGTTGGGTGGTATTTTTCATTTTTATTAAATTTGTAAAAGAAACTTCTGTTTGCAAACGATCAGATGCCCTGATCTGAGACGCCATGCGCTGTTTGCCTATGTCCCACAAAAAGGAGGCTAGGCTTAACTGGGTTAAGCCTGATTGTGGCATAAGCAGTTAGGCAATCGCAGTGTGTCAATAGTTTTTGCTTGTAATCATTTTATAACAAAAGATTTATTATGTATTGGCCATATAATACAAAAAGAGGGTGTTCTAATCAATCAATCAATCGATGTACAGTAAAACCTGTCTTAAGCGGCCACTCAAAACGAATACTAAAATTGGTTTTCAAGACCGATTACCGCTTAATGCAGGTCAAAAGTATTGCAGAATGCTCCAAGAGAGCATTCTGCAATACTTTCGACCTTCATTAAGCTACCATTTGTCTTTAAGACCTTTGTTTTGTCAATTTTTGAGTGGCCGCTTAAGACAGGTTTTACTGTACTATAGCTCTTGATGATGTTTGTTATAATTCTGCTCATAGTGGCAGCTGTTGATGATGCCACGGTCCTGTCATAGTCTCAAAGATGTTGTTAGCTATGCTTATATATGAGCCACGGCACGAGATATCCAACAATTTGACATTTTGACAAGTGTAGACTTGGGCGAGTCTCTGCAGCCCCCTTTTAAGCTTAGAAACTCCAAATGGTGTTCATTCAGTAGCTTAACAATCATAAAATACTCAAGCGACTAGCAAAGGCTCTGATCAGACTGCGCGTATGCGCAGGCTGATCTGAGGCTTTGCTGGTCGCACATACCATTTTGTTGGAAATTTCATGCACTGGCTCATATAATTCACAGGCTGCATGATCAATGCATTAAGTATGGGTTGTTTTGGTATGGTGTAGCGAGTATGTTCGTGACCTAGTGACTTGAAGGCCTCTCAAAATGGAAGATTAGGTTGCATTTTGATTACCTTGTTGGACAATAGCTTAATTTAATGTAGGAAATGTACTAGATTTTGGATTGATTTCTACCTTGTCAATTATACAATGTTAAACCCTTATCACGCCACTGTTTTTGTGTCGCCTGCGAAGTAAGGATGACACATAGGGATCATGACTCGGGCGGCGGCGGTGGCTGTTGTCAGTTTGTGGTTTCCAATCAATAACTTTTGAAGGGTCCATCATGCAAAAATTTCTTTCAAATAATACAGAAGGGTTAAGCATCATAAAATATAGGTCAAGTTCAAATTTGAAGGTCATTCACAAACTTTTGACTGAGTTATGGCCCTTTTTTGACTTTGGTTTAGGCTAATGCAAAAGCTATATTGGCCTTTATTTGTGGAATAAACTTCACATTTCTCCAAAACAATAATATCTGACAACTTCTCGCTATAGCACATGACAGTGATAAAAAATTTACCCCCCCCCCCCCCCCCCCCCCCCCCCCCCCATGACCCCTTGGGTGGGGTCAAAGGCCAAATATTTGAATTTTGCTATAAGTCAGTAAGTTGTCAATATTTTTTATGGAAATTTCAGGTGCAGACAGTGGTACATTAAATAGGAAACATATCAAGTGTGATTTTCGATCAAAGGCCTGTTTCTCACCCCTTGGGACTTAGGGGGTGGGGTCAAAAGGTCAAAATTCAACTTTTTCAGACACTGTCATGTTGTATGCATGATAATCAAATTAAAGAGAATCACGAATGCAGCAACCTGGCAGCAAATATTGATTGTTTTTGACTAATCAAAATCAAGCTTTAGTTACTTTATGTGCACATGCTTAATTGCGATTTATAATTGCTGCCTACTGGTGGCCCATGATTGGAAATAAACTTTATTCTATTCTTTTGTATTTTGCTTGGAGACCCCCCACAACCCCGCCCCTGCCCCTGGGGATTAGGTCAGTAGATCAAAATTCAACTTTTCAGAACAAGGACATGTTGCTATAGTGATACTTAGATGAGCAAAACATGCCAAGTCCCAATTGAAGGCCAGATTCAATCATACCATATGAGCCAGTGCATGAGATTTACAACAATGTGGTATGTGCGACCAGTAATGCCTCAGATCAGCCTGTGCATTATGCGCAGTCTGATCAGAGCCTACGCTAGTCGCTTGAGTATTCTATGATTAAGCTAGTGACTGAACATCATTTGGAGTTTCTAAGCTTAAAAGGAGGCTGCAGAGGCTCATCCGAGTCTATACAAGTCAAAATGCCACATTGTTGGAAATCTCATGCATTTGCTCATATATTTATCTGCACTGTACGAACTGTTTGGGGTATCTTTGGTTCATCTATTTCTCTTAGTTAATGGTATTTTTGGAATTAATAGTCCCATGCCTCTTGGCTTTCGCACTGTTTGAACTAGTATCTGGAAAATAATGGAAGTGCCATTAGCACTGTATGAACCATTTGAGGTGACCCAGGTTCATCCAACTGTCTCCAGTTAATGGTATTTCTTGAAAATAATCAAAGTCTGAACTAGATGACATTCATAAATATTCGATCAGGGCCTACCAGATAAATGGGGGTAAATCAAAGTATTTATTACAATTGCTTCAAGCAGGTCTTATTTTAGCCTCATGATGCCAATCAGTGATCCTTGGGACGGATTTTTCTATCCCATCCTCACACTCATGATGGATTCTTATGTATTACTCACACCACATATTAACCCAAGTCCTCAGTAGTCGCAGGACTGTGATGGTAATAGCAGACTATAACAATCCACCATGAGTGTCCATGTAGGATAGAGGCATCTCACCAGAGGGGTCGGAATTTTAACCAGGGAGGAGGCTTGCCGAGTCCCTGGTTAAATTTTGACCCCGAGGGTGAGATTTCTCTATCCTAAATGGACAGGCTCATGCTGGATTGTTTTTCTCCCACTTTTCCAAGGCTTTTTGTCGGAACTTAAAAAGTTAAAAAAACATGAAAAATTGAACTTTTTACTCGTTAGATTTACATTATTTCTGAGTTCACGAGTGTTTTTAGTGGGTATTTATACGGGTGTAAAGATAGTTTGCACCTCGTTATTGATTGGAAAACACGATTGGAGCATTAGTTCAGTTGCGAAATGCAAAATAAAATCCTGCTTGGCTCACTGTGCCATCAGCGTCACATTGTCATTATCATCACGTGGTGCACGTTCGGTGACGTCATCAACGTTTAATATGACGTCAGTAAGTAATGCTTACCCTTGTGCGGTGCCTTTGAGTTACTTAGGCGCAATATATTTGCCCTTTGAATATCTTTTTTTTTGGAAAAAAAGAATATTTTACTCTGCACATGTAAGAAAGCAGTCACTTAGTCATGTAAGATAGAAATCTCTTACATGAGCTGACAGCCTATTTTACATGGGCAAGGGTGGGAGAAAAGTTAATCTTCATAGACATGACTTTTGTGGAGATTGATCATGGAATATTTTCTATGGGCATTAGCCTCGATCCTTCAGGGCTGTTGTCTGTTACATAGACTTCTGGTTAAAACTGGCTTAGTCTAAGTTTGCCCTGAAAAAAAGTTTGGCTAGGTTACATCATAGACCATAGCTGTTGACTGGGACGTAAAACCACACAACCAAAATCTTAGTTTTTACTGAGACATATGGATATTTGCTGCTGATCTGGCAGTGGATTCAATTACAATGTACTTGTATCTATTATTTTTCCTGACAATCTAAATACCATCCATGCTTCATTTTTTGGCATGGATGATTAAATATTTTCCAGGTCATATTCTTATGTCTGGTCTGGTATAATATTGCTTTTACTCTTGCTGGCACCATCAGATTAGCTGTTGGTTGGTTGCCAATGGTTGGTTTGATTCTTTACATCTCAGTCAACAGCTTTGGTCATGTTGAGATGGTCAGTTCACCTATATCTACAATTTTTCCTGGGCAAGCTTGACTAAGTTAGGGGGGTAAATGACTGAAAAGTCTGGGTGGGGTGGCCGTCCTCTTGGTGCTCCTTGGTCTGGTCCATAGCACTAACCCGACCTAGGTTTCGTCAATAGTATGACTCTTCAGGAGTGTCTTGGTGGAACTGGATTCTACGAATCTGTGGATGCCTGGAAGACATTCGTGTGCGCCTTATATAGTCATGAGAAACGGCTTCCAAAAACGGCTCCATGCTCCCAAGGGGCGGCACCTGGAGCCCACAACCAAGCGTCGTCAGTGCGAAAGGTATTGAACTTACCAGCTCAACTTGCTGAAACCCTTGGGCGTCAATGTGTTCGGATAAGACTCCAGCAAACCTCAGTCATTTATTTTCCAAGCTTGACTAGTTGTTAATAAGAACTTCGTGCACATACTTTCCCTTGTAACTCAGACAACAACCCTTCTTGAATCAGCAAAAGGGAGAAGAATGGCTGTAGAAATCATTTCATGATCAATCTCACGACCCCTGGATCTGCAGTCAGAGACATTGTCTGCAGTCAAACACGTTACCGCCTGGTATTTATATATAGGTCTGGTTGCAAGAAAATATGATTTTGTTATATAATGCGAACAACTAAACCGCAGACCAGCCTGTGCAATTGTGCAGTCTATGTCAGTGGAGGTAGCTACAATACTTGTTGGAAAGTTGATAACCAAGGTGCTGAGGTAGCTACAATACTTGCTGGAAAGTCGATAACCAAGGTGCTGATTGCTTAATGATTTATTGCAATCAGCACCTTGGTTATCAACTTTCCAGCAAGTATTTTAGCTACCTCCACTGTAGCTTCCCGCAAAACTTCAAGTTTCTAGCTACTCTCTGTAGCTGAGCAGACCCATTAAGACTTGCATAGATGTTCCAGCCGCAAAGCAGTGGTGTGATTATATAATTAAGCCATGACATGTGATTTCCAACAATATGGTAGTTTGACATGTGTAGACTCTGACGAACCTGTGCAGCCTACTTTTAGGCGTAGAAACTCCAAATGATGTGCAGTCAGTAACTTAACAGTCATAGGATATTCAAGCAACAAGCAAAGGCTCTGATCAGACTGCGCGTATGCCCAGGCTGATCTGAGGCTTTGCTGGTCGCACATACCTCATTGTTGGAAATCTCATGTCATGGCTCATATATGGATATGCTCTTAGTCTCTCTCTTGTCTGCTCCATATCTCCTGAACCCAGTCCCTTTGAAAGATTCAGTTAGACATTGTGCAGAACTTATGAATCAGCTATGCAGACACAAGTTCAAGGTCACTGAGTTCAACTGTCATGGGATTAAATTGCATTGAATTTCTTGTCTGCTCCATTAATCTCCTGTACCCTTGGAATGATTTTCATTAAACTTTGGTTAGTGAGACCCATGGCTCAACTATTCAGACTCAAGGTGAAGGTCAAGACTAAGGTCATTAAATAGCCTTGAATTTCGTGTCCGCTTCATATCTCCCTTAGCCTTGGATGGATTTTCATGAAACTTCCGTCAAATGTTAATTCTTGAGCTGCATCATTTCCAGCTATTTACATAGAATATATCTTTGAAATTGTTGAGGTTTTACATCAGAGTACTAAAGGTAGCTCTAGGCTAAGATAGATTTTTCAAGCTTAAATATTAAAACATATGTAATGCTCATACAGATGGTCTTGGCCAGCCCAAACCAGGACAGGTCTGGGTTCATATTAGGTCGGTTGATGATGAGAAAAGATTGATTTTGCATGTATTCTTTCTATCTATGTCAGTATGTTAGTGTACCTATCTTTGAAGGGGTGAAGAATGCAGCCACAAAGAATCTGTACTCATTAACTTATAGTGCTGTGATTTTGATCAATCCAGTTGTACTGATGAATAGTCTGTAAGGATTTTCATTCTGAATTTACGCCAAATATATTCAAATCCAACAAAATGACCTGGTTCCGAGGTTATAAATTTTTTTCATGCTCAACTCAACTGAGCATGAATTTTTTGTTACTCAACTCAACTGAGAATGAAATTTCAACTACTATATGCATTAAGACTAAAATGCTGATTTTCCCCCTATTAAATTCTCAAATGTTGGCATTTTAACATTTATAAGCGGGATTAATTTCATGCTCAGTTGAGTTGAGCCTGAAAAAGTTGTATAGAATAGGGCCTGTCTGAGCCTTTAGCTACCTATTGAGTGTATAGTAAATACTCTGATCAATGACATTGCTCATCTGAGTCTTCACTGGTCATGCATGCCATTTTGTTGGTTTGATCCATTTTTTAGCTCAGAATGAGCTTTTGTAATCATATGGTGTTCGTCGATATTCAGTGTATCAACAATTTCTTTAAACAACATCTCCGACAAAATTTACAAAAGTCAATAGACTTTCTTTTGAATCCCTTTTTTGTATTTCGAAATGATCTGTATGTGAACTTATTGCATTTTATGTACACATGTTGTTATACAAAAATGAAATAAAAGTTTAAACTAACATCTCCGACAAAACTATATCTTAGAATTTCACCAAGCTTCACAGGGTTGGTCCGTGGGTGATCTCCTTTCAAAGTTGCTTAAGATTTCCGTTCCATGCAGAATACTCATGGTTGCCATGGCAACCAAAAAGAATAGGTTTAAAAATCTTCTTGTCAAAAACTATTGGGCAGATTTCAAAATAATGTGGCACAAGTGGTCCTTGGGTGACCCTCTTCCAAGAATGCTCATATTTTATTGATCCGTCGAGAAACGTGGCCGCCAGGAGACCGGGCTATTTTTTTCTATGTAGGGAAAACTTTAAAAATCTACTTGTCAAAAACTACTGTGCCAATTTAAAAAATAATTTGGCACGAATGGTCCTTGGGTGACCCTCTTTTAAGATTGCTAAAATTTTTATTGATCCTTAAAAAAATATGGCCGCCAGTGGGCGGAGCTAGTTTTTCCTATGATAATACAGGGAAAACTAGAAAAAGGTGTAAGGGAGACAAATCTTGCAGTTGTGGTTGACTTTGACTACCATTGGTTATCTTTGATTAGTGGAATAATTGAGTTTTCTCCCTTGATCCTAACAGTTATTCTTAGATTGATTCCCCATTATTGGATGAGTTGGATCAAGTTATAACCCTGGGGCCAAAAGTGGCCCCATCCGGTAGGTTGGCTTAGGGAAAACATAAATTCCACTAGGCCTATATAGAGCCTTGATATCATGAATATAGCATCATCTAGTGAACAAGTTTATTTTGTTCAAATTGTGGCCCCACCTGGATTTCACATTTTACATAGAGCTATATAAAGAAAAGTTGAAGTTCTTCATCATGATGATTTTGTTATTACATAATTAATGGAAACTTTTCCATGTAATGTGTTAAGTCTTAATGAAACTGCTGATATATCAAAATTCATAGCTGGACTTTGGCTTTCCTTTACCTTTATAAACAGTAATTCTCAGGTGAGTGACCGAGCTAAAAAAAAATGAAAATCATAAATCTGTAATTATAATGTTCAATCATAATTGAACATACATGTAGTTGTTTGATTTTCTTAGGCATTATATTCGGCAAATGTAGGAATGGATTAGCTGTTTTATTTCTCAACCAAATAATTCTGGTTTGATGTTGGTACTCAAAGGAAACTCTCAGTGTCATTGCAAGATTGTACTTGACAGAAAACTGAGAAAAGAAAATGTCCAACTTTTACATTAGCTGATTGAAGCACTAAGCTGGGAAAAACATACATATTTAAAAATGAATGTAATAAGACTATCTATAAGCTATGACTTTCTTAAGAATCCTTGAAACTCAAGCCCTGAATATTGATTCATGGTAGGAAAAAAGTAGGTGACCCAGATTACATCATAATATGCATAAAGAAATAACCTATATCGAATATAATTTGAGACAGTGCAATATGGTATATGCGACCAGCAACGCCTCAGATCAGCCTGCGCATGTGCGCAGTCTGATCAAAACCTTAGCTAGTCGCTTGAGTATTCTATAATTGTTAAGTTACTGACTGAACACCATTTGGAGTTTCTAAGCTTAACAGGAGGCTGCAGAGGCTCGTCCGAGTCCACACTTGTCAAAATGTCAAATTGTTGGAAATCTCATGCCGCAGCTCAATTTTCATATTTAAGTGTCAACCATGAGTCACCAGAAGTACCTTTCATGTTAAAATTGTACAGAAAAAGAATTTTCACAAAAATAGTGAAGCCCTAATGGGGTTTGTTATTTTTGATTCAAACTCTATATTAATAAGATAGGATACCTAGTTATAAATCCTGATCATTGGAATGGTGGTTGTATCCTTGCCATAGGTAAGTTTTATCATAGCCATTTGTATCTAGGAGGTTGTGTCCTTACCATATGATGTTCTATCATAGCAATTGTTGGAATCTTGGCCATTGGTGGTATCTTGGAAATAGGTTGTTGTATCTTGTCCATATGATGTTGTACCCTTTACCATAGGATGGTCTATCCTGGGCAGTGGTAGTATCTTGGCCATAGGTGAATGTGTCCGTGTTATAGATTTCTGTATCCTAGCCATTGGATAATCTTGGCCATAGGTGGTAGTATCCTGTCCATAAGAGGGGATTTTTCATTTTTCCTTTCCATAGGAAGTTCTATTCTAGCCCTTGGTGGTATATTGGCCATATGTGGTTGTATCCTTGCTGTAGATTGCTGTATACTAGCCATTTGTGGTATATTGGCCATATGTGGTTGTATCCTGTTCCTATGAGGCTGTATCCTTACCATAGGTGGTTTGATCCTTATTATTATTTGTGGTTTTATAATTGCTGTAGGTAGTTCTATAATAGCCATTGGTGATATCTTGGTCATAGGTGGTTGTATCCTTGTTATAGATTGCTGTATTCTAGCCATTGGTGGTATCTTGGCCCTAGGTGGCAGTGTACTGTCCCTAGTAGGTTTTGTTCTAACCGTAGGGAGTTCTATCCTAGCCATTGGTGATATCTTGGCCAGAAGTGGTTGTATCTTTGCTGTATATTGCTGCATCATCGCTATTGGTGTTATCATGGCCATATGTAGTAGTTTCCTGCCTGAAGGAGGTTGTGTCTTTACCATAGGAAGTTATTTTATAGCCATTGGTGGGATCTCGGCCATAAGTGATTATATCTTGGCTGTATTTAGATTGCAGTATCCTAGCCATTGATTGTATCTTGGCCATTGGTGGTATTGGGATCCGGTCCATAGGTGGTTGTTCCCTTACCATATGGTGTTCTATTCTAGCCCTTGGTGTTATATTGGCCATATGTGGTTGTATCCTTGCTATAGATTGCTGTATACTAGCCGTTTGTAGTATCCTGGCCATACGTGGTTGTATCCTGTCCATATAAGGTTGTATCCTTACCTAAGGTGATTTAATCCTTATTGTAGGTGGTTGTATCCTTACTCTAGGTAGTTCTTTCATAGCTGTTGTCAGGTTTCGTGGCCATAGGTGGTTGTATCCTTGCTGTAGATTGCTATATCCTAGCTATTGGTGGGATCCTTAACCATAGATAGTATCCTGACCATTGCCTGGAGGTTGTATCCTTATCATTATATATAGGTCAATGTTTCCTTGCCATATCATGTAAATGTAGTTCTATCATAGCCACTGCCATCGGTGGTTGTATCCTTAATAGGTTGCTGTTTCCTAGCCATTACCATGGGAGGTTGTATCCTTATCGTTGTGGTGGTTGTTGTCCATAGCCATTGGTGAAATCTTGGCCATAGGTGGTTGTATCCTTGCTAATAGGTTGCTTAAGTTAAAGTTGCCTTTGGTGGTATCCTGGCCATACATGGTATCCTGTCCACAGGAGGCTGTATCCTTACCATAAGTTTTTCGCTTTGGTTGCCATATTTCAGCCAGAATTCTGCATTGACTAGAAATCTTTGAACAACTTTGAAAGATAACCATCCAAGGATCATTCCTGTTAAGTTTGGTGACGGTGGCTAAAATTGGAGGAGATGTTGTTTAAAGGAAATTGTTGACAGATATTGGACGGACTGATGACGGACATCCTACACGATCACAATAGCTGACCTTGAGCCTATGGTTCAGGTGATAGGCTCAGGTGAGCTAAACATTTACACTCGAATGTTTGCTTATCTGTGGACCTATGAATTGACAATTCCTATATAAGTACAATTTATTTAATACATCTACTAAAATGTGGGCTGTGACATGTGATTTCCAACAATGTGTTTTTTTGACAAGTGTAGACTCAGATGAGCCTGTACAGCCTCCTTTTAAACTAGCTAGACACTCAGTCAGTAGCTTAGCACTCATATAATATGCAAGCCACTAGCAAAGGCTCTGATCAGACTATGTGTATGCACAGGCTGATCTGAGGCTTTGCTGGTCGCACATACCACACTGTTTAAAGCTGCATAGTCTGTAACTTTTGATATTTTTCGATTATTTTTATTTTCTTTTTAAATCATTTGTAAAAGTAGAATTAACTTATGTGTTCACAATAAATCTGTTCACTATAGCTGAAAACTGCACGGAAAAGTGAATTATCTTATAAAACAGGTGCGTTTTTCTCTTCTTTGTAATTATTTGCGTCCCTCCAATAATTATAGACAGTTAATTTTAACATAAATGCTGTTGTTTTGATACTGATAATTTGTTAAGATTTACGAAATTGGTAAAATGTTTACCTGAATTTTAGTTATTTTACTATGTTCTTGAAAAATAGAAACATTAGATCTAAAATTAAAAGATCAAAAGTTACAGACTATGCAGCTTTAAAATCTCATGTCAGGGCTCAATTATCATGCATTGAATTTAAATCTGTATGTCAGAAAGTTGCGTCAGTAGCCTGTATGATGAAAATCACACTAAATGGCAGCTTGCTGAGTGATGAAAATCGCTATATCGGTAACAGTCTGACGTCAGTAGCATGCGCTTGATTTTAAAAGCATACAGAGAAAACCTATAAAGCATTAGTAACCCAGTGACCTGATAAAAATGATTGATTACTGAGTCATAACTTTAGATGCAGTAGTTTTTAATTTGCCCAGGAGGCAGGCCCAGCTGTCCATTGGAATGTCAGCATGGCTGTATGCTAGGACTTAACTCTTTGCATGCTTAGTAATGATTTTTATATTTAGCTCAAGGTGAGATTTTGTGATCATATGATGTCCGTTGTCCCTCGTCTGTCAGTCATTCATCCGTCCCTCGTTTGTCAACAATTTCTTGAAGCAACATCTCCTAAATCACTTTGTAGAATTTCACCAAACTTCATAGGACCGATCCTTCGGTGGTCCCTTTTCAAAGTTGTTAAAAGGTTTTACTTTCCATGCAGAATTGCGGTCGCCATGGCAACCAACAGAATTCTGGTTGCCATGGCAACCAAAAACTTCAAAAATCTTCTTGTAAAAAACTGCTGGTCAGATTTGAAAATAATTTGGTACAAACGAATGGATCTTGCGTGACCCTCTACCAATTTGTTCAACTTATTTTGATTGGTTGAAAAATATGGCTGCCAGGGGGCATGGCCAGTTTTTCCATTGTTAATAAAAGGGGAAAAGGTTTTAAGGGAGACAACACTTGCAGTTGTGGATAATCCTTCTTCATTAGCGGAGTATATAGTTATTAACTGCCTTGGAAAGATTTAAGAAGTGATAGATAAACAAATAAAAGGGATGTTTCTCTTAGATTTTTGCCCTTAATTCCCCATTATTGGGCAAAAAGTGGCCCCGTCCTTGGGGTAAAACATAAAAAAATCTTCTTGTCTCAAACCATTGGGCCTAGAGCCTTGATATGATGTTGCGAATCTAATGAACCTTTACCAAATTTGTTCAATTATGGCCCCACCCGGGGGTCACCTGTTTTACATAGACTTATATAAAGAAAAGTTGAGGTTCTATATCCTGTTATTTTTGTCAACATATTAATTAATCCTTAAAGAGCCAAGAAAAAAAATGCATCTGAAAATGTCATCTGCTGAAGTTGTCTGCTGCAAATAATTGCCTAACATTACTGACGAATTAAGTATAGAAGCAAACAGTGTGAGCCCAGAACAGACTGCTCCTATAGGAGCAGTCTGATCTGGGTCCACACTGTTTGCCATAGAGGCGCCTTAAACATTTCAGCAGACGAGAAAAGCAGACGACTTTTGTTGCAATTGATGCATTAAGGGTTAATGAAAACTTTTCCATTTAAAAATGCTGATCTATCGAAAATCATAGCTGGACTCGGGCAGGCTGCACTGTAAAAACCAGAAATCCTACATGTTAATTGGATGAAAGTTTCCGAGGTGTGCTTGTTCATCAGCACCTGTTTCTGGTATTGACAAAGAATTTCTTAGAAAATGAGTCTGGATATGTCAGCAACACCATTTATGGTCAAATTTACTATTTCTTGTTGTACTACATGACTTTACAGAAAAAGTTCTAAAAGTTTTGAGCCAATAAGGCCTAGACAAACAGTTCAGACCCAGATCTGATCAGGGGTCTTGCCTGTTTGAATCATTATTCTGACAAGCATTTTGGAAAACTATAAGAAGGTTTTTCATATATCTAGTTGTTTTCGTCAATTTTAGAATTGTCAGTGAGAGGCGAGTCCAATGAGTTTCACATATTTAATTTTATTTTACAGCAAATCATTGTTAGCAAATTAACTGTACATGTCCATCCTCCACCTTATAGCTAGGCAAGGGGTCAGGCCCCTTGCAATCTCTTGATTAAATATAAAGTCACATTTTGGTTTTCTTGGGTTTCTTCACTTCAAACTATGACCTGTCCATTCCAAAATCTATCTTAAACTGACTATCTGCAGAGAGAGTACAACTTTCTGCACAAAGACAAATCTAAAGACATATTGTCCTAATTGCAACTTCTGAATAATTTAGTGTTTTAGTTCTGTTTCCTGACCATAACAATGAAGTTGTATTGGAAAAATTATAGATAGAATATTTAGCAATTATAGTACATCTGTCTTGGACATACATGATTTTGAATCAACTACTTGATACCGTATTTAACATAAAAAGACCAAGATTCATGAAATTTCAATGTAATGCAATGAGGCCTATTTTTCCCCTGTCACAAATTCTCGCCCTTTGGAAAATGTTTTGTCCCCAAAACAGCAAGGTATAATAAATGATTTTTTTTTTTTTAAACTATTTTTTTTTTCGCAAGAGATACATCCATGTAAAAGTTCAACACTCCCTTTGCCTGTTGCTAGTGAGTGTATAATGTTGCAAGACATTTAAGTTAACTTGTGGTCTTTTATGTTTTATGTATGTGTTCTTTTTCTATAAGGCAATTTCAGCAGTGCCACCTTATGATTCTTATATAATTATTCCCCATGCATGCTCACCCTCTGCATTACAAACCATTACTTGTGTACCTCTTAAGTAATATATTGGTCTAATGCATTAATGGCATCATGTATTTTGACCGACAAGTTAGCCTAGTATTTCAATGTCTTGAACTCTCACTTTTATCATAACAGATTTTCATAAAATGTATCCTTGTGATTAATCTTATTGACACATGATGAGAAAGTGGACCAAAATTCAGTCTATAGGAAGAGGGGGATCAGTCCTCTGTATAAACCTTATTTCAGATAACAGCATAATTCTTTTGGCTAGTACAAAACAATTAAGCTGGAATCACTTTATACCATCTCTGTGCATGAAAATATTCAATTTAACTTGTAATTGTTATTACTGATGTGCAAGTATTTAGGGTAAATACGGTATAGTATATTTTGCTTAATTTTTGCTACTGACATGGTCATATTTTTCAACTGGAAATCAAAATCAACTTCACTCTGGTAATTCATTATCATTATTGTTAAATCAGAAATATAAACTGTTTCTTATGAAGAAAATTCCAAATATTTCAAAAAAAAAAATTAGATGGAGGACATGTACAATTAAACATAAAAATAAAGACATGAAAATATACATATACATATAAAAATATGAACAGAATTGGAGTTTGGAATGGTAATAGTAGAAGTATTCCTTATAAGTTCCAATTAATCTTAAGTGTTTTGTAAAAAGTTCCATAGGTTTTCATCGAGTCCAGCAAAGGAAATCCAAAGAGTAGCATTCATCACATCCAAAATTTTGAAGCACCCATTTATGGTAGTCCAAATAAATGGTGCAATCCCTCCACCATAGAACACAGCATCCGAATTTTGAAGCACCCATTTATGAAAGTCCAAATAAATGGTGCATTCATCATAGAGCACAGCATCAAAGTAGAGATTTATGTTCACATTTATTTGTGTGAACTGAATCTTGATAAAATTCAAGTCCCGGTTAGTGTTGAAACATACACATTCTTAAGTTTTGAGTCCTTGGGAATTAGCTCTAGCCAAAAGTCCTGGGAATTTCTTCTTCTATTATCCATATAGCAATTTGACTGTACTGGAATCGTTGGAAAAGCTAAAAAGTTTTCCTACCCGGATTCTCCACCAAAATTTATAAGAAGGTTTTTCGTATATCTAGTTGTTTTCGTCAATTTTAGAATTGTCAGTGAGAGGCGAGTCCAATGAGTTTCACATATTTAATTTTATTTTACAGCAAATCATTGTTAGCAAATTAACTGTACATGTCCATCCTCCACCTTATAGCTAGGCAAGGAGTCAGGCCCCTTGCAATCTCTTGGTTAAATATAAAGTCACATTTTGGTTTTCTTGGGTTTCTTCACTTCAAACTATGACCTGTCCATTCCAAAATCTATCTTAAACTGACTATCTGCAGAGAGAGTACAACTTTCTGCACAAAGACAAATCTAAAGACATATTGTCCTAATTGCAACTTCTGAATAATTTAGTGTTTTAGTTCTGTTTCCTGACCATAACAATGAAGTTGTATTGGTAAAATTATAGATAGAATATTTAGCAATTATAGTACATCTGTCTTGGACATACATGATTTTGAATCAACTACTTGATACCGTATTTAACATAAAAAGACCAAGATTCATGAAATTTCAATGTAATGCAATGAGGCCTATTTTTCCCCTGTCACAAAACCAACATTTTATTTAAGAAGAGAAAGAGAAAAATTTTTGAAGTTTTAGATAATTTACTGTAATTTATTTCTTGACAACTAAATTGTGCACCTAATGTGTCAGCTGACAGGGGAAGGTGCAAGAAGTCTGAAATTTTAGTGAGTGTATTCTTGTTAATTGTCTCCAACTTTGAGAAAGTTGAAGGGGACATATGGGCCTTGATGGGAGAAAACCTGTCTTTGGGGGATTTGCGAACAACAAAGGCACAGGCTAGCCCCTTTGTCATTAGCTTATATATAAATTTGCTACTGGTGAAATTTCAGTTTCTAGCTAGTCTCTGTAGCTGAGGAGGCTGATTTTAGGTTCACTTTGTCGGAAACCCCGAAGACAGGTTTTGTCAGGTCGAGGCCCATATTGCCTCCTACTAGTCTCACACCGGATAGATGGCAAACAAAAATGTTCTTAACAACCGACGATCGAGGGTAAAAAATAGCTAGAAACAGTGTTTCTGATTGCCATTTGTCGCCAATCAGGCGACAAACGGCAATTAAAAACTCTGTTTCTTACAATTTTTTATCTCCGTTAGTCGATAGTATTAACGTTTTCGATTGACGCTTACCCGGTGTGAGTCTACATACTTTTGTTCTTCCAGTTCAAAAATTATTTCTATTTTCAGGTAATTATGCTACCTTTCAACCAGCAGATGTTTCACAACAACCAACACGTACCCCACCCACTGTTAAAAGATCTAGTAGTATTCCTCATTTAAAGCAAAAAGCAACTAGTAAGTACTCTTTCCTATTATTTGCTTTAATTCAATGAGTGCTTTATATACTTAAAAAATTGATTTATGCTCACAGTGATTTGTTGGTTAATATATCAATGGCTTGAGGTCAGTCGTTAAAGTGAATAAATCATGAGTGGAAGCGAGAGTGATTTATCCACTTCCGATTGACCAACAGACAGTGAGTGATATATTTAGCAACTAATCAATACCAGCGCCAATTTATTTCGATTCTAACACACAAAAAGATTAAAAATATGAACGAGTCCTTAAGAGTCTGTAACGATTCCGCCATCTTGAACAGAGTGTTAGAATTTCCTGTAACTCTTGTTTAGACTAAAACGCATGTTTTTACGTACGTTTTGATTTCTATTAGTTGTAAAAATGATGTTAGCTGTCTATTGTCAACGTTACACTCATAGGATGTTTGTGATAAATGACGTCATGAAAATCAAACTGGTGGCAAAATGATGTTGTGCCAGCCGGTGTTAAAGTCAATCAGTAAACACTTTCTACAGATATAATTAATTTAATAACAGCAATGTGAATAAATAGTCTTGGAACTCCAAGTAGATATAAAGCAAACGTAATGACGTCGTTGCTAATTACGTTGATGACATCATAGTTAAACAGTAACAGTAACTCAACAATGCAGTGTCAGTGTATAAGTAATTTCCCTTGGATAATGCTTTGGTAATATAAATCAACATTAATTATACTTTCTTTTTCTTTTCTTTCCTTTTTATGAAAATATTCAACTTACATGAAAGATAAAAAATAATAGCATGCCGGCTAGAATTTTGAAAAATAATCGTGTGGAGGAGCAAGGTATGTTAATATATATAAATGAAATCATTTTATTCCAGTCATTATTCAAAGGAAATTATTAATATCTCTCTTCTCCTTCAATATATCACTCAATTTAAAAATGTTATCATTTCAGCAAGCAAGTTCCTTTAATTATATGACATAATTTGTTACATTTGAATAAGTTCATCTCTACTATCTGTTTCCCAATTGTTTTCATCCATGTTGTGTGGGCAGTCTGCAACAAAATGTCTGTATGAACCACAAAATCTACATGTTAGTACCTTACCATCTGGTCCTACAGGATTCAATTTCTTACTATTTTGTTTTGCCTGTCCATGATGCCTGTTTGAATTGCTAACCCCTTTCCCCCACCTTCCTGTCTTTCCTCCACCAAACTGTTTCACATAACCTGCAGCTAACAATGCTTCTTCATGCTCCGCTAGAAAAGCTGGTTCCAGTTTGATACCTGAGCTTAAACTGTCTTGTTCCTCAGCAATACCTCCCTTGAACTTTTTCAGTGAACTTTTTGCTGCCTCATATAATGTATTCTTATTCCCATAATTCATGCCTGTCAAAACTAGCATTTTTTCTTCCTTACTAATATTCGCTTTCTTCAGAAGCTTGAACGCCAGTATTTCTGATGGCAAAATCATCTTTAATTTTTCTATTTTTCTGTATCGCGAATCAAATGATGCAATATATTCTGTAATGCTCATATCCGATTTTCGCTGAAAGTCCTCAAATTCTTCAAATTTCTCCAAACCATCAGCAAGATCATCCTTTTTGAGATGATCATCCAGAAATGCAATCAAAGTATTAAGTCCATCATCTTCCTTCAAATCATCGATTGGTATGTGATCAAAGACCTTTTCTCTGATCTGTGTTTTGTCATTCTCTGGCAGTGACAAGGCTATAGCTATTCCTTGTTTTTCCTTTCTTAGTTCTGTCACCTCCCTCCAGGCTAACAGTTCTTGTCTGTATAGCTCATATGTTTTTGAGCCCAAATTGGGTGGATCAATTCTCATCGCCATAACAGGATCCTAACACCAGTCAGCAAACCTCAAACTGCTGAACACTGTACAATATTGAATCAACTCTTTCAAATGGTAAATACTGCCCCCAAACAGTAATAAGTCCTCTTTAAATATAAACACCTTATCTACTCCACAAATATTACTGCCCTCAAACAGTAATATGCCGCTGCCCTCAGACAGTAGAACGCTAAATGTTATCTCCAACACTGAAGATATACTGCCCTCAGACAGTAGAACACCAAATATTATCTCCCACACTGAAGATATACTGCCCTCAGACAGTAGAACGCCAAATATTATCTCCCACACTGAAGATATACTGCCCTCAGACAGCAAAACGCCAAATGTTAACCAATACACTGAGGATATTATTTTGCCCTAAGACAAAATATAATCATGCTCTTCCTTTGAAAAAAAATCAACACTTTCCTTTCTTTATTTTCCAGCTTCTGTTCTCTCTTGTTCTTTCTGTTGCTTGTTTTCCTTCCTTTATGGTTTCCTCTTCATTTTCTTTTTTTTTTTCTATTCTTCTAAATGTTCTGCAAGTTTATTGTTCCTGGCTGCATCCTTTGTCCATATTGGAGGAACCTCGCTCTGCTACCATTGTTAAAGTCAATCAGTAAACACTTTCTACAGATATAATTAATTTAATAACAGCAATGTGAATAAATAGTCTTGGAACTCCAAGTAGATATAAAGCAAACGTAATGACGTCGTTGCTAATTACGTTGATGACATCATAGTTAAACAGTAACAGTAACTCAACAATGCAGTGTCAGTGTATAAGTAATTTCCCTTGGATAATGCTTTGGTAATATAAATCAACAGCCGGTGCCCAGTACGTGCAGTGATTTATCAACCAATAATACACTAAATTTAACCATTGGCTATATACGGGATAAGTGTAACAATAGGATAATGGAACTCCTTGAAATCTCAGAGTACATGAAAATTCAAAAGGCATTAATTTGGTATCAAACGTATGTTGAATGAATATGATCAAACTAAATTGTCGTGTCTACCTTGTTGTTAAAGGTTACAAACTTAAGCTTCTCACACTTGCTGATTGATGAAAAACTGTTGGAAGCTGGGTAATCCGCATCTTCACAAGCCAAGGGTACTAAGTACAGTGTATTCGTAAGGAACGAAGTGGACTTAGTACCCTTAGCTTGCGAAGATCGGTAATCCGAGAACTTTTGGCAAATCCAAAAGTGTAATTTTGCAACACCATTTTACGAGTGCATGGTGTCATAATATCGACAGACAGGTGGAATGAAGATTAGTAATGGGAGGGCGAAGCCTAAAAGACAACTTCTTGGCAGGATACGATCAGCATCTGCGCATGGATGCATTAAGAAACTGATTAATTTAGGTGCAAGCATTGAAGGATACATTCAAGGGTATTCAACTTTCTAAGCTGAGAGGTCCATTCTGAGAAGGACACATAAATGCTGTAAGATTCAGTGGGCACAACGTCATATAGGGTCAGCAAGTGCGTCATTGGTGATACATGATTGTCTCTGATGAATCATGATTCTGTTTCAACTTCACCGATGGTTGAAAACATATTTGGAGGAGGGCTAGGGAGAGGTACCATCCTGCAGCTGTGAGTCAAGCAGCATAATAGGTGTGGGGGTGGCGGTATCATGATTTGGTATGACCAAAGGACGAAACTAATGATCATACAATGTACCTTGACTAGCCAACTTTACGACTTGATCAAATTTTACGTCTAGTGGGTGTTCTGTTTGCTGGAGTGTATTGGTGGCAACTTTGGGTACCTGGTGAGGATGAAAATGCTGGAGGTTACTCAAAGTTGCCATCAACTTTTTGAGTCCGCAAGGTGTAAGAACACAGTGCTATGGCCAGCCAAATCCCTTGATATATGTCACCAATTGAGCACATCTGGGATGTCTTAGGTCGCCGGGTTCAACAGCTTGGCCGGGGATTACAAGAGGAATGGAGATGGATTCCAAGGTAGATAATCCGTCACATAATTGTTAGCCTGCCCAGAGGGTGCCGTTCATGCGTCATGACAATGCCCCCCGTCCCCTCTCCCATTCCAAACATCACCATAATATACAATACCTATAGTGTGCTGATGCCGGACAGCCCTTGCCCGACCACAGCTCCGGCTACAAAGTCCTCTTGCACTGAATGTTGTGAGTTTAAGGACAAGCGTCCTAAGAGGGTGCTCAGGTGTTTTTCTTTAGAATTTGGTTCTTGCAAATTGTGCTTGCTATTTGTTATTCACTTCATCCAATGACATTTCAAGCAATATTTCAAAATTAACGAGGAATTATTGCAAATTCAGGTCTGCTCCTTTAATTTAGCAGCGGAGCTTTGAAGAGTTTTCTGAAAATAGCAATATTGCAGAATTTCACATAATTGAAGCATGAAACATTGTCGATGCCATTTTAGACTACTGTAAATTCTGAAAATAGCAATATTGTAGAATTTCAGATAATTGAAGCATGAAACATTGTCGATGCCATTTTAGACTACTGTAAATTCTGAAAATAGCAATATTGTAGAATTTCAGATAATTGAAGCATGAAACATTGTCGATGCCATTTTAGACTACTGTAAATTCTGAAAAAAGCAATATTGTAGAATTTCAGATAATTGAAGCATGAAACATTGTCGATGCCATTTTAGACTACTGTAAATTCTGAAAATAGCAATATTGCAGAATTTCAGATAATTAAAGCATGAAACATCGTCAATGCCATTTTAGAAAGATCTATAAAATCTATAAATTTGGAGACAGGAATCAGTGAGCCACATCAGCAGATATATCATGTGACGAACAGTAACTGTTATGGTCAGCAGCCAATGGTTTTACAGATTTCTCTTCATGCACCCTCAATCCTCAGCCATTCATAAAACTGTGATGTCACTGTGTCAACATGTGTTTTTGGACATTTTTTTGTAAACAAATCATTATATGCTGCTACAAAAGTGGACTTTCAATATTTTGGACACATTTTTGTGTGAGCACCAACTAGAGGTAAGGGACTTACTATTACAATAAATTTTACAATAGTCAAATTGTTCTATATATAAACTTTTGAGGCAAATGTTAGGGTGTTGTGTGACCCAAAATATTAGGCCTAGTAGAATGGGGCATAACAGAAAAATCCATTCTAATCTTAGACCTTCTGTGATTTCAGTTTCTTTTGTCTTTTAGCTCTTTTAGCTAAAGTTGTCTGCTAAGTCATATGCTGTTGTAGGACCTATGCCAGGACTGATCAGGGTCCATGACTGTTTGCATATGCAAGTTAAAAGTAATCTGTCTTTGAATTGAAAAATTACCGCAGACAATTTAGATCACAAGCTGTTTTCTTTCTGCTGGTAGTTGCTGTTTTTGACTGTATCTACGCCAAAGTTTGTCTCTGAAATTCGGTTTCCATTATAGTACAAAAGTGTTAGTAAGCTATGTCAGACTGACATTTTCACACTAATGTGGGAAAAGGGACCTTCTTAGTATTTCTCATTTCCCAGTGTTTCAGATATATCTAATTTAATTTGATATTCTGCACAAAATCATATACGTTGTGAGTTCACTTTAAAGACGCATCTATGGAGAACCACAAAGAAACAAGAAATAGACAGAACAGGTTTCCATTCCGGGATTGAAAAGTGTTTTATCTGTAACTATGGCGGACTATAGGTTCATTGAACATTTATTAACAAACCCAGCAGTAAGAGTATATGTTGCAACAGCTGTTTAAAAGTTTTTTTAGATTATCATCAAATAGGGAAAAAGTGATGTTTTTTTTTAACCAAAAAAGTTTTTATATTTCCATGAAAATGTTTAATGCTGCTATTACATGACAACATATCATACATTTTGTATTGAGAAATTAGCAATTTGGTATGTTGTCTGTTTCAAACAGTTTGGACCAGATCAGGCCTGACAAAATGTCAGGCCGGTTCTTGATCCAAACTATTTAATAATGATGATATTCCAGAAAGAACTTTTTGAAAGAGTTAGATAAAATCGGCAGACAAAATTACCCAGCATGCAATTTAGGGCCGAATATCAGGATATCTGGATTGATAAAAAAATATAAGTTTTGGATAGTCCATTGTACGTATCTCGGCATGCTAGGGGTGTCAGGTTATAATAATTAAAAAAAATTGTATTTTTTTTTGTCTGAAGAACAAATTAAACAGTGTAGGCCCTGATGAAATACTGCATTCTAGGTCTTCCCTGTTTGTAAAAGTACACGTTTAGGGGTTTCCCCTTATACAAAGGGTTAATCAAATAAATGTTATACAATGTATTCAGCAGGAAAAGTAAGGGGTTAAAAGCTAATGTGATGCAAAAATGCATGCAGGCTTAGTCTTGCAGATGCATAATTCCATTGACATGAATAAAGTAAACAGTCATGCCTTAGTCACACATCAACCTTTGTCTTGCTGAGTGTTCATTTTCTGTCTTTGAATAGTTTGATGAGACTTAAAGTATTTTTCGAACCTGTGTTTCTTTTCCAATTTTTCAATACCAATTTTGAAAAAAGGCCCTACAGTACAGTTCCTTTGTAAGACTTCTCAATATAACATGGATTTGGAAATAACACGGTGGCTTCCAATTGTTTAAAGGATCATTGACGGTTTGGGCCTTATACACCTATTTTTCTGATTCCCAGAACGCTGCTTTTGAGCTTCTAGTGTGGTGCATGTAGTATCAGTGCAATAGGTGACTCAAAATGCAAGAGCCAGCTAGCAAAATACTTTCAAATTTCCTACCCATTCGAAAGTTGTGGGGGGTAGAAAGGGGAGGGGGTCTAAAATTTCATGAAAATAAAAAGTGCTTTAAAAAGTGATTTCTGCCCGTTTTCTTGATTCATTTGGTAGACATGGTGATATCTAATGAACATACCATATGCAGAGTAATAAGGAATCACGATAATTGATGAAATTGTTTTAAAAACAAAATATGTTTTGTAATAAAATGATTTTTGGGAGATAATTTAGACATTACCTGTACATTTTTGACTATATGTACCGTAAATAGTACAAAACTGAAAGCTCAACAAAAGACATAAATATTTTTGAAGGAATGAAAGTGTCCCATTTAGCATTGGAAAGTAAAACTGATTCTAACTAGATCCTTTGAATATTACTTTTGCTTTGTTTAAATGGCATAGCATGTTGAATGTATTTAAAGTGTCCGAATATTTATGGTATACATATGCATGAGTTTGTTTGTTTGATTTGATTCTTTACGTCCACTCAACAATCTTTCAGTTATGCGGGACGGTTCTTCCTGGGTTGAACCAGTACTAAGCTAGGATAAATGTGTCTTGCTCAAGGACCACAACGCAGTGACGCCGGTGAGGCTCGAACCCGCGGCCCTTCGGTCTCGAGTCAAGCACTCTACCACTGAGCCACTGCGTTCCCACACATATGCATGAGACAATATATTGAACACTAAAGTATTTACTCGTTATAACTCTTTGCATGCCAGTGGATAATTTTGTCGTCTGCCAATAGCCTTTTGCAAACAGCTTGAACCCAGAAGAAGACCAACAGAATGTCGGTCTTGTTCTGGATCCAAACTGTTTGACATTCTGATGGTGGTCCTGGGTGGTTTATTTTTTAAAATCTTTATTTTGAAGAAAGTCAGCAGACGAAAATAAAAACATGAACAATTCCCTAGCATGCAAATAGATAAGTACAGGACGTTTGCAAAATAATGTGTCATTTAATAACAGTGACATAGCTCCAGATAAGGCTGCGTATTGCGTATTTACGCAATTTCGTGGACCTGAAAACGCAATTAAATGAATTTCTGTGCGTACAAAAACACAATAAAAATCCTTGATACTCAATTCCGAACTTTTTCGTAGCGTATGACGATATTGTATTCTGTTTGCGATTGTCGTATTTCGCATCACAAGCTGTTGTTGGGTACAAATTTATACACGGCGTCGCGCTGAATCTAGTTTATTAAATTGTAAACCAGTCCAGGAACATTCTTATCGCTGTTTAGCTATACCCAATATTTACACGATTACGACATTTGTCTCGCTTTACAATAACAATGGCGTAATGTGGGCGAAAAAGCCCCAGAGAAATTGAATGATATCATATCGTAACTAACTCTAATACCGCGTTGGTGGTTCAAAAAATCAAAGATGACTTGATAGATACGTTGGATTTTCGAAGTAAGTTGGAAATAGCGATCTCAGATATACTAATATTGCCAGTGTGCTTTCCGAAAGTGAAACCGAAAGTAAACAAAATCAGGAGAAACAAGGTCCGGTTTCATTGCTTATTTGCTTTCAGATGGTTACCCAATACAAAAACTTTAAATACCCAATTTAAAATTTGAAATACCCAATTAAGTCAAAAAGAGGTGGGTAAATACCCAATTGCCTCCAATCCTTATCTGGAGCTATGAGTGAGATTTTTTCTTATGAACAAATGCATAAAACCTTGCTAATTCTACTTTTAATATTTAAGTACTTTATAATAAACTAGCACAGAATACAAAGCAATTTAGGAGGTTGGTTCTAGAGAACTTCATTACTGTCGCAGGTTTGATTCCCGGCTTCTCCCAGTCTGTGGGATGAGACTTTAAGCCGTTGCCCCGTCTTCTGAGACGCTTTAAAACCAGAACCACTGCCGGTTGAGCCTTTGGGAGTTCCTGGACAAAGAACCACAAAAAGCATAAACCCACCCGGCCAGTACTGGTACAGCCAAGGAACACGGCCACAAACAAAAACTTCATTACTGTCATTAATTTTTTATTTGGTAGAAACAGCATTTTATGGGCTCAGGCCCTGGGTTTTTGGGCTGCTGAACATCTTTCCCCCCCTTGTGCCAGCAAGCCACTTCCATACAATGTGTAAAATATGGTAACACATATACATGCAAAAGCTTTTGCTGGCACACGAGGGGAATGATATTTAAAAAAATGTTTTCGGATTTCTATATATCTTAATGTAAAACTGATTGTTCTACCCAAAATTTTACATCTTTGAAGCTTTTAATATCGAAAACGGATTTCACAGCCATAAAGTACTCAGGTCAGGGTAGCTTCAAGGTGAAGAAAGGGACGATTGACAAACGTTTATTTTTACTGAAAACCATAGGCATTTACCCATAGCAAGTGTCAATGATCCTGACCATACCATAGTCATTTTCCTATAATTTATAATTCATGTAAAGATGTGAGAAATGTTATTATATGGGGAGTTATCGTCCTTGTTTTGAGTAAAATTAGGCAATTATAATACCATGCAGTGAACTATCTTATTGGTGTAATATGCATACTCCATCCTATGAACCCTGAAGCGAGGTCTAATTTTAATTGAATAAACCAGTTTTTAGCTCCCCTTGAAGTATGGCAATTGTAAGTTGTCAGTTCACATTTTCAAAGATGTGTATGTATATGTATATATGGCCAATCATAATCACATCAGTTGGTAGGGGATATTTTTTTAAAGGCTGCGTAAGGTTTTTCGGTTGATTGGATAGAAAATCTAGTGTCCTCCCATACTAAGACTTATAATGGGGAACAACTTTTTAAAAAATCTACTTCTCCGAAACCATGAGGCCCGCCTGATATATCTATGTCAGCTGCTATAAACCCAGGAGTTGTTTGTGCACCATAGCATTAGTCCTTGCTTCTTCAAAAGTAATAGACCATCAGCTTGTTTGGATATCCAGACTATGTGAAGCCCCCTTTTTGACTTTTTTTCAGCCAGTATCAAACAAGGAGCCAGGAGTCTGCTTAGAACTAGTCATCCTCTGAATCATGGCATTAGTTATTGGAACTGCTAATTTACATTTTGTCA
This sequence comes from Loripinus fragilis, assembly GCA_964019695.1. NCBI lineage: Eukaryota > Metazoa > Mollusca > Bivalvia > Lucinida > Lucinidae > Loripinus > Loripinus fragilis. Next base: position 96,809,711 of record OZ026518.1, read on the forward strand.
CGACAACGGTCACTTAAAAGGATAATATTAGCCATGTTTATGATGAAAAAAATAATTGTGTTTGCTCATTGGAATGGCCTCTTTGAGGCCATTCCAATGACCAAAACACAATAATTTTTACAACCAAATGTAAAGATTTTTGTCTAAAGTTTCCAATTTTCATGCCATTTCATCTGCTTTTATGTGTTAAAATTTGTCTTTATGTTAAAGCAGTTGCAGTGTCTTGTTTCACCATTTGTCCTAGTGAATCATCAAGACAATGCTTCTGAAAAATTAAATGATCATTAAGGAGATATGTCAGCCATCTCACACGAAAACCCCTGTTTTTAGGGCCTGTTAGATAACAATTTGTGTGTAGGAGAGCTCAAACCTGCATGCTCTGAACTACAGCAACTTGCTAGGGACAATGCCAATTAATTGCGCTCGATGATGCCAATTAATTGCTGACTCAGCAAGAATGATACCTTTTTGGCAAAATATTATTCAGACTTGCATACCAACTATGGTGCCACTGACCGAGCTACAAATACTAAAATTTGTCAGTTCATAGAGGAGCCCGGTGGCTCAGGGGTAGAGTGCTTGTCTGGAGATAGAGCCTCACATAGGGGATGCACTGTGTTGTGTCCTTGAGCAAGACACTTTATCCTCCACTTACTACTGGCTCAACCCAGGAAGTCCCATCCTAATATAACTGAAAAATTGTTGTCTTGGACGTAAAGAATCAAAATAAACAATTGTCAATTCATGGGATTAGTGGTGGTCTGTGTAGAATAGGGGTATAAGCAATATGTATATAGAATAACAAAGGGCATTAACTCTAAAAAACTGAGCCCTTAATTCTTTTACCAAAAAAGAAAAAAAAAAAAAAAGAGATCTGCTTGATAAATAAATGTAAATTCTATGAAAGAGCAATAGGGTCCAGTTGAAAATGAATTCTGTTCCAAGAACTATTACTCACTCAGGACAGCAACATTAAAAGCAAGTGAATCTAACATGTAAGTACTCATTAAACCATGCAATCTGCTACAAACCCGATCAAAATCGGACATATTAAAAATAAGACAGAGCAATTTGAAAATCAAATTCTGACATCTATAAGCCAATAGAGCTGGTGGCGCTTTTGAATATACAATTAACTTAATTTCTGTAAATTTTGGAAACCTAATAAAAAACCCATTTTCAGCTCAAACTGTACAGCTTGTTCCTGAAATCAACTATTTTCAACAGATGAAAGTATAAATGCAAAAGATATTAAAATGAATAGTTGGAAAGTTGTTATTCTGATAATATGCATATATTTAATTAGGAAATGTCTGCCCTCCATTGCTTTCGATTGTCTGCTATACAAACATGTGTAACTTTCTTATTTTTTAGCTCATCTGCATATATATGAGCCAAAGGCTCAATGTGAGTTATTTTGATCCTACGGGGGTCAGTTCAACAACATCTCCTCCGAAACCACTAGGTGGATTGTCACCAGACTTCACAGGAATGATCCTTGGGTGGTCACCAATTTCAAATTTGTTCAAAGAATTCCATTCTATGCATAATCTGGCTGCCGTGGCAAGCAAAAGGAAAAACTATCAAAAAATCATCTTGCCAAAAAACTACGGTCAGATTTCAAAATAATTTGTTACAAATGGTCCTTAGGTGACCCTCTTCTAGAGTTGTTCAAATTATTTTGTTTGGTTGATAATCATGGCTGCCAGGAGGGGTGGCCTGTTTTTCCTATAAAAATATAGGGAAAACTATAAAAATGATGTTGTAAGGGAGACAACACTTGCAGTTGTGGTTGACTTTGACTACTATTGGTTATCTTTATTGATTAGTTGAAAAATTGAGTTTTCTCCCTTGATCCTCACATATATTTCTCTAATTCCCCATTTTGGATGAGTTTGATCAAATTATGCCCTTGGGGCCAAAAAGGGCCCCATCCTGGGGATCATATGTTTTACATAGGCTTGTATAGGGAGAACATAAAATCCACTAGGCCTAGAGCCTTGATATAATGTATGTAGCATCATCTAGTCAATATCTACCAAGTTTGTTCTAATTGTATGCCCTTGGGGGCCAAAAATGGCTCCATCCCGGATTTCTAATGTTTTACTTAGACTTCTACATCCTGTTAATTTTGTCAACGTAATTAATGGAAAATTTTCCATGTTGAGTATTAATGAAACTGCTGATCTATCAAAATTCATAGCTGCATGGACTTTGGGGGAGCTATGCTTTCCTGTACCTTTATAAACAGTCATTCTTAGATTTCTCAAACATATTCAGCTACCCAGGCCCTCTTATAATTCAATTTTTAACGGGTTTATATGTGGTATATTCCATGATTTTATAAGGGCTTGCATTTGAGATACACTTGCTTTTATTGTTGCCGTCCCCTTTAAATTTATATGCTGGTCCATTTGTCAATTTGTTCCAGAACTAGGTTAGTCTGGAAAAACATTTATCAATGATCTTTAATGTTTCTGCTTTTTGATTTATTGCTGCAATAAAAGTAAGAAATAAAGCTGCATTGGCCAAAAGTAATATAGAACTAAGTACTATAGTGGGCGTAACTCTTTACCTACCAGTGTCTTCTGCTGATAACCTTTGCAAACATTTTGAATCCAGAGATCAGGCTCGACAATGTCGAGCCTTATCTCTGGATCCAAATTGTTTGATACTCTGATTGTATTCCTGAAATAATTTTTCGAAAAAGTTGATATGCTAATAATAAGCAGTCAACAAAAAAGCATGAAAAGTTACCCAGTAGGCAAAGAGTCGAAGATAGTTTTATATTAATTCCTGGATAAGAGCTGATATTTTGACCACAATATTTCTTATTCCTGCTAGAAAACATATGTTGTGGGAACTCAATGGAAGCTAATCATTAAAGCGTTTCCAATGAGTGCAACCCAAAAAATGCTTCCATGGAATAAATGGAAAAAGTATTGCCATTTTTCTGTAAAAAAGTTTTTTTCTATAGCTATGAATATTGTGTAATAGAAGAGATAAGAACTGTGCCAGAGACATAATGACAAAATCACTGTTGGACCAAAAATGTGAAAAGGGCTGCTTGAACTAAATTAATGACAAAAACAAATAGGTCAGAGAACTTTACTTAAAATTTAGATAGTATGCCTTTTTAGCTCACCTGAGCGGAAGGCTCAATGTGAGTTGTTGTGATCGGTCTTCATCCAATGTCTGTGCATCCGTAAACTTTTGCTTTGAACAACATCTCCTGAACTCCAAGTTTCAAATAACTTCACATGAATGTTCCCCATGATGCACTCTTCCAAAATTGCATAAATGGTTCTGCTCAATTGAACAGGAGGGCCACCAGAGCTCTAGATAAGAAATCTTTTAAATGTCAACTCCTGAACCACTGGCCCAAATTCAAAATAATTTCACAGAATTGTTCCTCATAATACCCTCTACCAAAATTTCACAAACCGTTCTTCTCTGGCTGCCAGAACTCACGAAAATTAATATCTTTGAACGGCAAATTCTTCTGAACCACAGGTCCAAATTCAAAATAAATTCACAGAACTGTTCCTCATGACACTCTACAAAAATTGCACAAATGGTTCTGCTCCGCCAAACAAAGGGGCCGCCTGAGAGCTCTAGATATGAAATACATTTAAACAACATCAGATATTCCTGAAACACTGGTCCAACTTCAAAATAATTTAACAGAATTGTTACTCATGATGCACTCTACCAAAATTTCACAAATGGTTTCACTCCACCGATCAAAGGGGCTGCCAGTGCTGTAGATGAGAATTTTTTTTAAACATAATCTACTGAACCAAGAGTTTGTAAGGGAGACGCTTATAAGAGCATGGGTGTTTATCAGGTCAAATAGGGTAATGTATTGATCATGTTTATACTCAGGGGACAAAATCAAGTTCATTCTGATTAATCTCCCTTTTGTCTGGACAAAGCATTATTAAGGTCGAGATATACAAAATTTTGAGCGTAAAATTGTGAATATTTTTTACCCATCAATTTTAACAAATGTTTTGGATGCTCATAAGTAGCAGTCTCATATAGACGGTTCTTTTGAGTACCCACAAATAATTGTATGAAAAAAGCATTTTTTAATTTAATAAGGGCTTGACTATAGCTGGCACTCTGCAATAAGGACCTTTTCTATAAGGACCTCAACGCAAGTAAACCTGTCTTTGGGGGTTTGTGAATTACAAAGGCAAAGGCTGGTCGCAGACCAGCCAGTGCGCATCTGTGCAGACTGATCAGTGCCTTTGTTATTCGCTTTTTGGACAGTAGCATAAAATATCTAAGCATGCTTCAAGCAAAATTTCAATGTTCTAGCTAGTCTCTGTAGCTGGAGAGACTGATTCACGGAAATCCCGCAGACAGAATTTGTGGTGATGAGGCCCATATGTAGTACAGTGCCTCCCACAAGTGTGCTGAGGAAGACTCACAGTGTAGGTTGACTTTATTCTTTGCATGCTTTTTTATTGTCTGCTGATTTTTTCTTCAAAATTTTCAAAAAAGATTTCTCAGGAATGCTTTAAGTGTCAAATACAGTTTTGTTCCATGTTTTGTCTGGCAAACTCAGGTTGCAAAGGTGATCATCTGAGGACTTTTGTCATCACTAGCAAACCTGGTAAAGCATTTAAATGTACAGGTTGACATGCCTGTTGTCACACCTTTGTCTTTGACCTAGTTTAACGTTTTTTGTTTGCTGAAATATGATAGCATGGGTGGAAGAAAGTTTTCAGGATTTTTCCTGAATTCAGGATTCTGTGGCTGACTTTCTATAGAATGTCAACCTCAAAAATACGGAATAAACCCTCTCTAATTTATTTTTGGTTTGACCATTTTAACTTGAAACCACCACAGTCAATATTCAAGCCATTTAATTAGGGGCCTTTAATTAGGTCTCCACGAATATAATATAGATTGGAACCATTTGTGCAATTTTGGTAGGGTGCATCATGAGCAACAATTCTGTGAAATCATTTTGAATTTGGACCAGTGGATCAGGAGATGTCATTCAAAGACTTTTCTTATCTACAGCTCTGACAGCCCCTTTCTGTGCACATGGTTGTGTGTGGGCAGGTTTAATGAATTATGCTATGTGACGCTGGATATGTAACCAGGAGGCATAGTTGCTATATTAGCCGCTCTGAAACTGAAACTAGAGGACCTGAAGGTCCTGAGGCGCTCACCTGATCTTCTTAATAATGTTAAAATAGGTCAAGGTTAACTACAGCTTATAATGGAACACATTTTGTTTTTACCATATACATTTTGGTCAAGTGACCTAAACAATCTAATGAATAATCCATCAAACAGCCCAGTGATTTCTGAGAAAAAGATATTTGGATAGGTATGTGGCAGTCCAAATGAGTGGCCTTGGATAAAAGGTCACAGGTCAGCTTGACATTTGGTACTTAATTAACCATTGTCTCAATAGGTTTAACTTTAATGAATTCGGCTCAGTTATAGAAAATGAACATTTTAAGATTTTCCCCATATAAATGCATAAGGAATCAAATTTGACCTTGCCATCAAGTAAGTCAAGGTCAACCTAGATTCATCATTTGTGCTAACCTGGTAGTGCCCACATCCCCAATCCTACATACCAAGTCCCTAAGCCAATGGCCTTTTGTTTCCAGAATAGAATAGATTTAAAGAGTTTTTACCATATATGGGCATGGTGGCCATATTAGTCATCTGACCATAACAATTTGTATAAGTTTTGGCTAACCAATCATAAGGAAGTGTCATATGAAATTTGGTTTCAATTGGCCAATAATTGTCTGAGAAAACTGTTTTAATATGCTGATGGGACTCCAACTGAAAGGTCAAGGATCAACCTTATTTATAGCCACTAGATTGAACATATCAAGTGAGAATAATGACTTTGGCTTCCACAGTATTCAAAAAATCAACTTTTCAATTCAATTTTCCATCCAAATGCATTAGGAAGCAAACTTGACCTTTACGTTAAGTAGGTCAAGGTCATCCTAGGATCATCATTTGAACAAAGTTGGTAGGCCCCACATCCCCAATACTACATACCAAGTCTCAAGGTCACTGGCCTTCTGGTTCTGGAGAAGAAGATTTTTAAAAGGTTTTTACCATATATGGGCGTGGCGGCCATCTTTGTCATGTGACCAAAATATTTTGTATAAATTTGGCTGACTTATCATAAGGAGTCTTCATATGAAATTTGAGCTCAATTGGGCCAATGGTTTGTGAGGAAACTATGTTTTAATATGTTGATGGGACCACAATATCAGCGACCTTGGCTGAAAGGGCAAAGGTCAACCTTGACCTTTGAAACTTATTTATAGCCATTGTCTCATTAGTTTCAACATATCAAGTATGAATAATCACTTTGGCTTTAACAGTGTTCAAAAAATCAACTTTTCAAAAAAATTCCCATTTAAATGCATTAGGAAGCAAATTTGACCTTGACTTTAAGTAGGTCAAGGTCAACCTAGGATCATCATTTGAACAAACTTGGTAGGCCTCACATCCCTGATGCTACATACCAAGTCCCAAGGTCATCGGCCTTCTGGTTCTGGAGAAGAAGATTTTTAAAAGGTTTTTACCATATATGTGCGTGGCGGCCATCTTGGTCATGTGACCAGGAACATTTGAACAAACTTTCGTTCCCCCATCCTAAGGAGTCTCCATATGAAATTTGAGTTCAATTGGCCCAGTGGTTTCAGAGGAGAAGATGTTTGAAAATGTTGACGGACGGACGGACGGACGGACGACGGACGCCAGAGTCACTGGTATACTAATAGCTCACCTCGGAGCCTTCGGCTCAGGTGAGCTAAAAAATAGGAATTCAATTTGTGCATGCTTTCATTTCAGCGTTTTGTGAAAGCATTCATAGGTTTTAATGTATTCTATTTTTACAGTAACGGTTTAAACATATTATGTGAAATCTCTTGATAGTCAGAATACTCTGCTGACATACTTACTGACATACATTTTCTTTCAGTTTTCTATAATAGATGGATGTTGGCAATTTTCTAAAATTATGTATATTTATGCATAATGAGTAACTTTAGATGAGTTCATCAAAGGGGCATGTGAAACATGAAGAACCTGTAAACTTAGTGCACTTAACTTAAAGCGCCACCTATAATTTGCAGCAGACGACAAACTCAAATTTTGCCACTTTTTCAAAAATAACAAATAAGGCATGATATTTTATGGGAATCGTCTGCTGGCAGACGATTCTCATGAAATATCATACCTTATTTTTGTCGAAAATTGGGAAAGATGCTGCAAAATTTGTCGTCTGCTGCAGTCGTGATTGGCGCTGTAACGGTTAAGCTTGAGGTTCTTAAAATGCCATAAAATTATATTGCATGTAGATAATTAATGCAGCACACAGCATTTTTAAGGAAACAAAGATTGACAATTCATGAGAATCCAGAGACGTGTTCAACAATGCGACCACTCAGAGTGCTATTGAGTGCATTCCCTCTGAACGCAAGCGCTCGCCAAGGGGCTTAATGCAAGCGCTCTCGATTCAACTTGATACGTGTTTCGCTCGCAATTCCAAGACAGCTACCAAAACAATAATGGGTTTTCGTGAGGGCTTTGCACGCAATATTTTCAGATTCCTTTTTTGGAATAACGATGTATGTTTTTTTGGTGTGGATTGGAACAATTAAAACTGAAGGTAGATAGGTGTTTGGCTTAGCTTTTCAGTGGTTCAGTGGTAGAGTGCTTGACTTCAAAACTTGAGCAAGACTGTTTTGTACTGGTTCAACCGAGGAAAATGTCCAAACATGATTGAAAATTGTTGACTGCATGGGATATGCTTAAAGCATCAACTCCAGGAAATAAAAGTTGGAAAAAGAAATAATTGAACCCATTTTTTCACACATGCAGTAATCACATGCACTGCTAAGATGTGTGTTTTATATATTTGTTCAACAGTTCCTACTTGCTAATCAGAAATGGGATTTACTATCTGACTTCCATAGAGTGCTTCTCACTCCGTGCGAAATTTTGTTCTACAAATTGGAGGTGTTCTAGAACTGTTCTAGAACATTTAGAACTGTTCTAGAACTGTTCTAAACAGGTAAATATGTTCGTTCTAGAACTCTTGTTCTACAACTGTTCTAGAACATTGTTATAGAACAAATGAAACACATTCTAGAACTGATTTCCATTCTATAAGTGTTCTTGAAATATTCTAGAACATTTTTAGAACAAATCAAGAACCAGTTTGTTCTACAAATGTTCTAATGATATTCTAGAACATTTTTAGAACTTTTCAAGAACAAAATAAGTTGACAGAAACTTCTAAAAAATGATTCAAATTAAGTTCTAGAACATTTGTCTTACTTTTTAGAACTAGTTAATTCTACAAATATACTAATAAATTCTAGAACATTTTTGGAACTTTTCAAGAGCAGAAAGCATCAGGTAGCTCAGTGGTTGGGCACTTGCCTCTGGTGCTAGAGGTCCCAGGTTCAATCCCGGCTTGTGGTGAGGAAATTGTCTGTGTCCGAACATGCTTTCTCTGGTGTCATTTGCAGGGATGACACTAGATAAGTGTTTGGTCCTTTGGATCGGGACGTTAACTGGATGTCCCCTTTGCAGGGAAGGTCACCCCTTGTGCAGGTTAAAGAACCCTACGGTAATTTAGATATGGTTAATTACCTGTAGGCTTTCAGCGTGTAACCTGGAGTGCACAAAGTACACTTGCCGATAATACTCCCAAGTGAGGGTCTGGCAGTATATATAGAGAAAGAAGGAAAAAAAAGGGCAAAATAAGTAAAAGAAAATTCAAATTAAGTTCTAGAACTTATTTAGTACTTTTATAGAACCAGCAAGTTCTAGAAATGTTCTAAAAAGTTCTAGAACATTTTTAGAACATTTAAAGAGGAAACATGTCATAACCAGATGGATGATGGGAAAAACATGGCTGCCAGAATTGGAGGGAAAATGTGAAGGCTCTTCAAAAACATTTGTTTGGGAATTTCTATATGGCAAACATGATAATAATATTGCCTGAGACAGTAAGTAGACCTGAGAAACAGTTTCTCTAAGGTTTTTAATGTTGATTAATGGTGGGGTTGTTGTTTGTAAGTTTTTTTAGCAAATGCAAGACAATGTTTTGAAATGGGTGGGGTAATACAGGGTGGCATGTTACCACAATGAGGAGATGATCATGGCTTAATTACTATTATAAACAGAGGTTGAGCAGTTTACATCCAATAAGTTTTCTGAAAACTACAATGTTACAGTTTTGCAATGAATGTTATTTATTTTTCAATTCACTGATAATTCAGGAGAAATATTTTACTGAAATTTACTGAACCAGCAAGTTCTACAAAAGTTAAAAAATGTTCTAGAACATTTTTAGAACAGTTCTAGAACAAGCATGTCATTATCATTAATTTAACCAGATTGATGTTTGGAAAAAACATGGCTGCCAGAATTGGAGGGATTATGAAGGCTCCCCAAAAAGCACTTGTGGCAGTTTCTAGATGGCAAATTTGACAGTATTATAGTCTTGGATAGTGAGTAGGCTTGAGACACAATTTCTTAAGTAGTAATGTTAATTATTGCTGTAGTTGCTGTTTTCCAAGGTCAAATGCATGACAATGTTTTGAAACGGGTGGGGTAACAGGATGGTAATAACTAACAACATTTAGGCCAACTTAGGGCCCCTATAATAATTCTCCTCCAGTTGATGTTTATTTATTTATTGTGTCACCTACATTTTGGGATTACTTTTTGGGGTTTTAAACCAATGTCAACAGTTTTCCAGATATATAAAGGTAGCATTCTATGGAATCTTATTTCCAAACCCTATATGGGACATTTTTGGGGAGGTGTTCTACAACTGTTTTAGAAAAGTTCAGTTGTATTAGAACATTTGCAGAACAAACCACTAGAACATTCCTGAAATTGTTCTTAAACTATTCTAAAATGCTCTAAAATAATTCAGGGGCATTAATAGAATGTTTTTATGACTGATTTTTGAAGAGTTGTTCTACAGTTTTTTCCAGAAAATTTCTAACAGTTTGTTCTGAATCAGTTCTAGAAGAAGCCAATGTTTATTCTAGAACAGTTCTAGAACAAACCATGAGAACATTTCTGGAATTGTTCTGGAACCATTCTAAAAATGTTCTAGAATGATTCAGACATTTATAGAACGTTAAATGAGACATTTTTAGGGGGGTTCTACAATTGTTCCACAAAAATTCTAAAGGTTTGTTCTAGATCAGTTCTAGAACAATCCAAGGTTTATTCTAGAACAGTTCTAGAACAAATCATTAGAACATTTCTGGAAAAGTTCTGGAACCATTCTACAGATGTTCTAGAACTATTCAGAGATATTTATAGAATGTTAAATGGGATATTTTTAGGGGTGTTCTACAATTGTTCCAGAAAAATTCTAAAGGTTTGTTCTAGATCAGTTCTAGATCAAACCAAGGTTTATTCTAGAACAGTTCTAGAACAAACCATTAGAACATTTCTGGAATAGTTCTGGAACCATTCTACAGATGTTCTAGAACTATTCCGAGACATTTATAGAACATTAAATGGGACATTTTATGAGGGGTGTTCTACAATTGTTCCATAAAAGTTCTAAAGATTTTTCTGGAACTGTTCTAGAACAAACTTGATTTGTTCTAAAACTGTTCTAGGAAAAACTTTTAGAATTTTCTGGAACTTTTCTAGAACAAATCTTTTGACCTTGGCTATAGTATTTGTAGAACAAAAAATGTCCCATTTAACGTTCTACATCTGTCCCATAAACATTCTAGAACATATCTAGAACAGTTCTAGAACATAGTTCTAGCCTCTTGAGTTTGAGCCAAGGTTTGACTCCTACTCTCACATTATATATAGGTATACTGGTATGAACTGTAGAAAATGATAGAATAACTGGGTGAATATTTTCATTATGACTGTGACATTTACATTTTGGAGTATATATTTCCTGAAATTATATATTATTATGTAAGAAGAGTAATTTTATATGAGTTCATGTAAAGGACAAGATAAAAAATATGGGAGAATAGGTTTAAATTTTGCTCTTACAAATTGGAAGTTCAAAAATTGAGGCCAAGTTTAAATCCTCAATAAAGCGCCAATCATGAATGCAGCAGGCTAAATATTTCATGGAAAATAAGGCTAAAAATTACATGTGAGACATCTGCTGGCACTCACTGATGATTCACATGTTATATTTAGCCTTATTTGGTTTTTAGAGGCAGCTACAAAAATTGTGTTCCAGTAAATGGGAACAGAAGTTAAAACATAACATATGAACAGCAAAGCCAACAGAAGACAACAGTAAGTTAGACAACAGTAAATATCAATAGAAAAGCCAACAATAAGTATGAACAGCAAACCCAATGGTAAATGTGAACAAAAGAGCCAAAAGCCAACAATAAATAGGAATAGCAAAGGCACAGTAAGTATGAACAGCAAAGCTAACAGTAAATGTGATCAGTACAGCTAACAGTAAATGAGAACAGAAAAGACAAACACTAAATGTGAACAGATAAGCAAACAGTAAGTACAAACAGCAAAGACAATAGTAAATGTGAACAGAAAAGCGAGTGCAATCTCGGCCCGGTCCCATACTTTCGTTGAGATTGATCATGAAATATTTCCTACCACTTCCGCTGATTCAAGAAGGGATGTTGTCAGTTACAAGGGAAAGTATGTGCATGAAGTACTGGTTAACCGCTAAGTCAAGCTTGCCCAGGAAAAAAGTTTGGTTAGGTGAACTGACCGTCCAGAAATGCCCATAGCTGTTGACTGGGATGTTAAGCAACAAAGCAAACAAACCAACAGTATATATGAACAGTAAAGCAAACAGTAAAATGTGAACAGAAAGGCCAACCATGAGTATGAACAGCAAAAGACAACAGTAAATGTGAAATAGCAAAGTCAACTGTAAGTACAAACAGCAAAGACAACTGTAAATATCAATAGAAAGGCCAAAATAAAGTATGAACAGCAAAGCCAACAGTAAATATTAACAGTTAAGGCAGTAGTAAGCATGAACAGAAAAGCCAACAGTAAATATGAACAGCAAAACCAACAGTAAATATGAACAACAAAGGCAATAGTAAGAACAAACAGTAAAGCCAATGGTAAAAGTGAACAGTACAGCCTACAGTAAGTATAAATGGCCAAGACAACAGTAAATGTGAACAGCAAAGGCAATACTTAGTATGAACAGTAAAGCTAACAGTAAATGTGAACAGAAAAGACAAAAGTAAGTACCAACAGACAAGCCAACAATAAATATGAACAGAAAAGTCAACAACAAAAAGTATAATCAGTAAAACAATGGTAAATGTTAACAATACAGTCAAAAGAAAATATGAATATGCTAACTGAATGTGAACAGAAAAGTCAACAGTGAATGTGAACAGAAAAGCTAGCAGTAAATATGAACAGAAAAGCCAACAGTGAATGTTAACAGAAAAGCCAACAGTAAGTATTAGCAGCAAAGACAACAGAAAATGTGAACAGCAAAGATAACAGCAAAACAACAGTAATTGTGAACAGTACAGCCAAAAGGTAATGAAGTCTACTGGGAACTTGTAAAAGAAAAGCCAACAGTGAATGTGATCAGAAAAATCGACATTGAATGTGAAAGGAAAAGCCAACAGTGAATGTGAAATGCAAAGTAAGAGGTAAAGGTGAACAGAAAATCTAATAGTGAATATGAACAGAAAAGCCAACAGTTAATGTGAACAGAAAAGTCAATATTGATGGTGAACAGAAAAGTCGTTTAAAAGTGAACTGTGAATGTGGTCAGAAATCCAACAATGAATGTGGGCAGAAATCCAACAATGAATGTGGGCAGAAAGCCAACAGTGAATAGAAAAACCAACAGTGAATATGAACAGAATAGCAAACAGTGAACGTAAACAGAAAATTCAACAGTGAATGCAAACAGAAAAGCCACCAGTAAATGTGAACAGAAAAGCAACATTGAATGTGAACAGAATAGCAAACAGTGAATGTAAACAGAAAAGCTGACAGTAAATTTGAAGAGCAATTTTAAATAATGTCAATTGAATGTTCACCAAAATGACCAAAATTGCACAAATGGTACTGCTCCGCCAAACAAAATGGTCACCAGAGTTAAAAATGTATAAAAAAAATCCTTTTAACCCCTTCACTGCCCATATAGAAGTACACACTATATGCCGGGGGGAAATAAGGCTATTTTGATTTTATTATGGTGTTACATATAATTTCATACAAAATCATAACCAATGTAGAGATTTACACCAAATTTTTTCCTGCTTGTTTGGGACATTTGGTTCAATGTCTGAAATAATGTTTTCTCAGGTGATAGCATGTCAAAAAAATATTTTTTCAACAGCTGAAAATACATGAATGTCTTCTTTCGTTTTCAACATCTTGTTATTGAATGGTTGGAAAATGTGAGAATGACAGTCATTTTCCATTTCTGATTCCAATTAATATCAATTGTCATCCTTATGCGAGCCATTTTAGATTCCAAAATAACCTCTACTTCAAAGAAACACGACAAACTAATGCCACGATTAGCTGCAATCTTTGAAAAAATCCTGACTTCTTCATCATTCTTTCCCTGTAAAAAGCAAGCTACAGAAGCCATTTTGGCCGAGGAATTATGGGATAAATCTTGAAAAAGTTAACTCTTTCATTCTAGAACAGATTAGGATAATTGAGTTTTGTCCCTTTGACCATTTAATTTTGCTTTAGTCAATGACGTCTTCATCACGAGCGGTACTGGTGGTATTGGCATACGATAAGTGATTTTTATAGTGAGCAGCACTGGTGGTAAAGCAGTGAAGGGGTTAAAGGACAGCTAGTCCAGAACCATTGGTCCAATTAATCATTTTACATGGATGCTCACCGTAGTGCCCTCTACCAATATATTGTGCAAATGAGTCACTACATGAGATTTCCATCCAATGTGGTATGTGTGACCAGCAAAGCCTCAGATCAGCCTGCTCACATGAGCAGTCTGATCAGAGGCTGTGCTAGTTGCTTAAATATTCTATGAGTGTTAAGCTACTCGAAGTTTCTAGGCTTAAAAGGATGCTGCACAGGGTTGTCAGAGTCTACACTTGTCAAAATGCCACATTGTTGGAAATCACATGTTGCGGCTCAAATGGTTCTGCTCTGTTGAGCAAAAAAATTAATGGCATCTCATGGACCACTAGTCGAAATTTAAAATAATTTCACAGAAATGGTACTTGTATGCCATATACCAAAATTGCACTATATATTGCATGGTTCTGTGTGGCTGAATGAAATGGCTCCCAGATATCTCCTTCTTAACCACACATATTACTCAAAGTATTTGCTTTTTTTTAAAAAATGCCAAGCTCAGGTGAGCGCTTAAGGAGCCCACAGTCCTCTTGTTAAAAGAGTAGGGGTGGTTAAGCAATTAAGGAATCTTGGTCAAGGCTGCCATTATGTGAAGTAGCTACTTTGATAAGTGAAATGTGGCTTTGATAAGATTGCATTATGCTGTCTATATTCTCAATGCATGGCCATCTATTTCTAGGTTAATGATATTTAGTAGTCCTATCATGTGAAAAAGTATCTTGGGGACAGAGTGTGTTTATATCGCACTGTTACAGATTGGTTTTGTTTGATTTGATTCTTTACGTCCCATCAACAATCTTTCAATTAAACAGGGACGGGTCTTCCTGGATTGAACCAGTACTAAGCTAGGATAAATGTGTCTTGCTCAAGGACAACAACACAGTAACGCCGGTGAGGCTCGAACCCGCTACCCCTCAGTCGTGAGTCAAACACTCTACCACTGCGCTCCAGTTGTGACAGATCGGTAATAGAATGTGATTACTCTTTGCATGGAGGGTATTTGCGCATGGTTTTTGTGACACAGTAGAATCTCAAAAATGTATTTGTAGATTTCTTCTGTTTGCTTGTTTGTTTTAAGTGGGCAGGGAATTAGGGGTGTTAGGGAAGTTAGGTTTTGTCTTCCTGAGTGGCAAAAACTGTTGAAGATGAGATGAAGATGAGAAAACCGACAAAATGACCTGACTGTCTGCATGAGTACCATACATATAGAGGTAGTGTTTGAACCAGCAAAAATTAAAATTCTAGACTGGAATATGTTAGCAAAAGATAAGCTGTGGAATGGTATGGGTTCATATAATTAATATCAACATCTACGACTAATATAAGTCTTCACTGATGTATGTGGTATAAAATAGTTATACCATGTTTGTCCACCTGTACGTAAGATAATCCACTCGCTAAAGCTCGTGGATTATCTCCACGTACAGGCGGACAACCCATGGTATAACTATATTACCTAGCAGATCATTCTCCCTAGCAGATTAGACACAGTTGAATTACCGCAGCATGTGGCATTCCATCTGGGTCCCCACTCTTTACTAGGATTATTTTAAACTTATGAAACAGAAATAATCATAATTTTGGATGTTTTCTAACTGCAGTGTGAGTGGACCCCTCGATATGCACAAAGACCAGATGGAAGTTTCTATTAGGCCAGAATTTTTGTATTAGCTGATTTACAGGATTTTTTTCTTCAGATTTAGGGAGGGGGGGGGGGGGAGGGGGGGGGGGAAACGAAGAAAAAACTGGTCATTTTCAGAGCTTTTTTTTTAATATCTCCTGAGAACAAACAGTAAAACTATTAATCTGTATTAAATATTTCATAATTTTCCTGCATAGGACAATCACTTTTAACAGTGGCACTCAACATATTATTTTTTTCAAGGAAACAAATAATGTTTAGAGTCCGCGGATAAAATAAAAAAATAATTTCAGAATTTTTTTTTTTTTCTACTTTGTTTCCGGAAAATTACAGTAGGCGTGTTCCTTTAGAAATCAACTAATAAAAAAATTCTGACCTTAGATAATTTTAATGTTGACATCAAGAAATGTGACTGGAGTTTGGGTTTGTAGAGATTTGGAAGGAAGGAGATTTGATGGTAGATGAGCAGTTATGTGAATAAATACGGTAGACCAACTCTGATATGTATGTACTCTTGCCCGAATTTAGAGTAAAAATGGGGTTAATTCAGCAAGCAATTCTAAATAAAAGGACTTAAAGACTCCCTAATGATCCCTTCAGGACCAGCTGTTACTATAGATAAATAAAGAGGAGAATAAATTATTAATAAAAAAGCTATATTCTTAACACTTTATTGAGTATAAAAAGGTTTGATTGCCTGGCTCAAAGTTACATGTACTTTTACTCTGAGGTATCTTGTACTTTAAGCTGATGCTCTTTATTAACCATTGAAGTGCAAGATCCAAATTACTCAAAATGGGGGAAATCTGTTCAAAGAAAATAGTCCCTCATCTGCCTGGCATTCTTTCACTAAATTAATGCTATAAGCCTGTTTCACACCAATCATACGATCATTTGGCCATGTGATTTTCTGCTGGCATAACCCCCCATAAGGCTGCATAGCAGATTGCAACCAAATTGCAAACCTCATGTGTGGATTTTCACTAAGACAGCAGTATGATGCTCACATGATTTGCAGGGCTGTCGCAAGATGGGCTTACAGATTTGCAAGACCAGCAAGCAGAATGTGCGAACTTCATTGTTTTGTAGCATTCTTGCCACAGATGTGCAATAAAGCGCAAGATCATTGCGGCATGGTTATTGCGCGACAGTCTTGCGACATTCACGACAAAATACTTAAGTGCAAGCTCTTAATGTTAGTCATACAAACACTTTGGGTGTCTTGCAGCAGCCTTACAGCAGTCTTGCATCCTCATAAGATCGCACAAGAATGATCAAGAAAATGAACATGTGGAAAATTAAGTTCTTGTCGTGACCTGTGAAATTGAAAGGCAGTGTTGGGGTGTTGCGCACAACACTGTAAGACTGCCCCACGAATACCAGAAATTTGTCATTGTAGAGAGCTGTCCTACCATTGATGTGAAAGAGGCTTAACGGACAAGTCTATAAGACAAGTGTGCAAATGCCAAAAATAGTGAGTATGATCAGGAAATACCACAATCACAAACCGCAGACAACCCCGTGGCACTGCGAGGAAGAGCTGGTCAACCATCACAAGACACCAGGAAGACAAATTAAGCAAAGCAACCAGCTCTCTATTCCCCATCAAGATGATTGCAATACTAGAATGGACATAAAGTAACGTACAACAAAACATAGAACAATTACAGACTCCCACAATGGGAGTAACAATAAACAAAAAGTCAACAACAACAGAACCACCGCCTTAGAACGGACAAACCTGTCTAGCCGACTTAAAAAAATACAAAACACTTGAATTATTTATCATGACAGATTTATTATGAAAATATATTTTTAAAAAAAGCTCATTTTCCGAATGTTCTGATATTTTCAGAATTTCATCAGCTGCACAAACTAAAATCATTGTATGTGTTTTATTTCATGTGAACGTGTTTGATCGAACACAATACAACTTCATAATTTTTTCAAGACTCACCGGGTGTCTACTTCCGGTTTTAACGTGAGACTTTAAAGGTCATTTAAATGGAAATATTTTTGACCTAACAGAATAGCTTAATTTTGTGTGTCAAAAGTGCATGTAAATTCAGAAATTTTCATGAGAATTTGCGACTAGTGTCAAAAGACATATTTGAAATTTTATAAATTTGGAACTTAGGGCATTAATTATTTACATATCAGTAAGCGACTAACTTTGATTTGGCCATTTGTCAGGGCTTTATTTTCACAAAACTTTGTATTTCACTAGCAACTGGGTTGTGTGGCAGGTGGCAAACAAAAATATTATAATCAACAAAAAGATTTTATGAATAATCTTGTCTTCCTTCAATTAGTCACTTTCTAAATAAGGCCCAACAACATTATCTATTAATGTCTTTTGCTTATAGGGAATGTACTTTTAGTAAGCAGAAATAGTTTCAAGATTCACCTGCTAGATCGCGTTATCATGGTAGTGTCTGATTTCATAAATGATTTTATCCCTATAAGGTCATGCAGCATTCATTTGTAAAGACTGCCCCTATAGGGCTCCGGGGGCATTATATAGTGGGCATTATAAGCTTCTGACTTTTGAAAACCTGGTATATATTAAAGCTCAGCAGTTAAATAAGACATTAAATTTCCCTGCGGCCTGCATATGGTTAAAATGATACCATCCCCTGAACCCAGCCATATAGAGATAATAAGAAAGTGACTGTGGGGTGGTCGTCTTGATCCAAACTCATCTTGACCCATTTAAGCAATTAAAGCTGCTAAGTACATTTGGCATTTTAGGTCTGTTGACGTAATGGTAGCTAAGCAGTCTCTTCTAGCCAATGTTGGTTGTAGGCCACGAAAGTATAGGAGATTGAAACTTCCGTGGACAGAGACATGCTGCTTATGCCTGCTGTACTGGAGAAGCGCATGCTAATGTATGGGGTTCTCGTTTTTGTCCCCCGCCTTTTCGAAGAAAAGCGGAGGGACATAGTTTTCGGCATTCCGTCCTTCCGTCCTTCCGTCCGTCCTTCCGTCCTTCCGTCCTTCCGTCCTTCCGTCCCCCTAATATAGTAGGTACCTTGTGTGCGCAACTCCTCCTACAGTTTTATGCCGATTCTTTCGAAACTTTACAGATGTTTTAGTCATGGTCTGAAGATATGCATGTGGTTTGGATATTATCCTGAGATTATTTTTTGTCACTTTTTTCGCAATTTGAACTTAGTCATTTTTAGGCGTTTTTACTATCAAAGTGAAAAGATAGTGGGTACCTTGTGTGCGCAACTCCTCCTACAGTTTTATATCGATTCTTTTGAAACTTCACAGGTGTTTTGTACATGGTCTGAAGATATGCATGTGGTTTGGATATATTCCTCAGATTATTTTTTAACACTTTTTCCGCCAGTTGAACTTAGCCATTTTTCTGACATTTTTACTATCAAAGTGAATGGATAGTGGGTACCTTGTGTGCGCATCTCCTCCTACAGTTTTATATTGATTCTTTTGAAACTTCACAGGTGTTTTGGACATGGTCTGAAGATATGCATGTGGTTTGGATATAATCCTCAAATTATTTTTTATCACTTTTTCTGCTATTTTAACTTAGGCATTTTTCTGGCGTTTTTACTGTCAAAGTTAATGGATAGTGGGTACCTTGTGTAATTTGAACTTAGTCATTTTTAAGTGTTTTTACTATCAAAGTGAAAAGATAGTGGCGGGGGACATAAATTCTCTGAATTTGCTTGTTGACAACTGGGCGGCAGGTCCTGACCAGACTGAAGTAGTAAATGTACAAGGACGTGACTGAGAACTGGCGTTTATATTGTCATGGGAACTGGTAAGATGGGGGCCAGACACAGCCCGCCAACCTCCAGGAATACACTCCAGAAGCAAGGCCCCACCCTGCAAATTCTACTGCAAAGAAAAGGCAGGTCGTAGGTGCAGCCCCTGAGCTGGTTTCTGAAGCTGGTGAGCCGATTTTGTGCCGTTTTTGGGAGCATACAGCCTCAACTTTGAGGCGGCTCCCCAAGCCTCTTTTGGAAGCCAGGAGCCGTTTTTGGCCTGTTGCCAGGGAGCCATGTAGCCTCACTTTGAAAACGGCTCCAGGAGCCGTTTTTGGGAGCCTAGAGCCACTTTTAGAGCCGCTTCACAGACTATATAAAGCACGAATGATTGCTGTTCAGGTGTCATTGGATTCTTGACCACAGAGTCCAAAACATAGCAGGAAACCCCTGAAGAGTCTTATTATAGACGAAACCTAGGTTGGGTTAGTCGTGTTCAAGCCATGGACAAAGCCCAGGAGTCCATAGTGGTGGCAGCCCTTGCTAGATTTCTCAGTCACGTCCTTGTACATATAGAGATAATAGTTGCGAAAAAAAAAAAAAATCAGTTGAACTGCATTATTTAAAATTGTTACATAATGTCCGAGTGTTGTTTGCTTACTTGTTCATAAAACTCAGTCTCCCTGTATACCAGTATAATACTAGCAGACTATGAGTGCAGACCCTGATGGAATTTTATCATGTGGCACTTCATCCGAGGTCATCAACGTTTGTTAAAGGATTGTTCAAGGTTTCCAATATACCATGGTCCACAACATGGGTAATACTTAATATTATCTTTGTAGTATGGATCATGTCTCCACCAGCAGCTGCATCCACATTGTCACTTTTGTTTTCAGATCAATTACTTTTGAAGCGATGTATCAATTTTATAGGAAATTATCAGAAGGCTAAAGCATCAATAAATACAGTTCAAGTTTGAATTCGGAGATCATTCTCAAAATTTTGACTGAGATATGGCCCTTTTTTGACTTAGGTTTTGGCTTAACTTTGGTTTCTGATCAATATCAAAAGATAAAACCAGACCAGACCAGTCTACTTTCGTTTTCAACAATAGAAGTCACGTGATAAAACTTTTCCGCTTTTTCTTACTTCAGGGACATTTTTTTCTTATATTTTCATCTTGATAAAGGCCATTGTTTGGCCAAAACCGGTCGATCACCCATATATAATAAAGTTAGAAACGGTCGTCGATGGTTGTGTATTCTGTTTTCCCTTTTATCCTTTGAATATCAAAAGTTTACACGCTATAGGACCCTGACCATATGCAATGTTTTTTTCAAACAAACGAAATGGCTGAAATGAGCACAAGAAATACTGACACTGGGGAATCTGTCAATGTAAGTTGCTTTTATTCTCACATATATAGGGCCAAGTTGAATATGGGTTTAGCTCTGTAATTGTCTAGACCTTAATTTGATTATTAGTGCATGCAACTTTTGTCCAATCCACTGGTAGGTAGAACATAATTAACAAAGATAACATGATCGTGTGGCTCTGCTCATATACTGACAGACTTTAAAAACGCAACACTTGGATAACAGCTTTAATGTATGTCTCAAAAAAGAAGGCAGAACAATTCTTTTGATTGTATGTTAAAGAGCATTCATTTGTAAGTAAAACATGGAAAACTTGTCCAACTAAGATGAAGTGTATGCATTAAGATGTAAACTTTTTGAGATAGGGGTCAACTGTTTCATGTGACCAAATGTTATGAATGAAATATTCCCTAATTCTTTAAATCAAGAGACACTAGAAGCATCAAATTTGTATCATGGACTTTGTTAGTCATCGAGGAATCACTCTCATATTGATTGGCAGGTCCGCGATACAGCGTATTTGCGTAAATGGCGTTTATCTGGGTGTACCCTTTCATTCAATAGCTAAAAATCTCCTCTACTTAAGAAATGTTTAAATTGCTAAATTCATACGGAGCAAATAATGTCGTCCAGTTTAGTTGTACAATTAAAACTAAAGTGTTTCCTGAAGAAGCCAACTCATGATGACATTATCGAAGCAAAGGAAGTTTACATTCAACAGTCTTTTGGAAGATATAAGGGTAAGTTAGTGTTGCGTAATTAAAGTCCGTCAGTATATATTTTGCATACACTAGGTCATCTTTAAAGAGCAAAATAACATCTGCAATAGTGCATTTTTGCTCAAATACTTTGTACATTTGCCTCTTTATGATTATACTATGAAAAACAAAGGATACCTTGTAAATTTTAGAATAAAACACAGTTATTCAATGTACAAAAACTAAAAGTTCCAAAACCGCATGCAGAACATCTCAGTTTTTTCAAGCAATACTAAGCGGGTATTATGAGCACATAATTTACAATGAGCAGGTATTCTGAGTCAAATTCTGTATGAGTGTTCTGAGTATTTAAAGTGATTTCTTATCTGTTTAATGAATTACTTGAATCTTTGAACACACACACTTTTATTATAAACCATGCACTTAATTTCCACAGATATGTTATGTGCAACAACAAAGGGGATATGGACTTTGGCTCAGGAGAAGAGCTTTTTAGAATGACAGACCATTTACTGTATTTATCTAAACTTTTCAGACTGCTAAGCCTGATCAAATTTTCTCTGTACATGCGTTTGAAGATCCAAACTTGCATGAATAAAGATAGGCAGAAATTCCTGGCTAATCTGATTTTATACTCCTCATTTCCTTGGTTTTGTCATGCTCATAGTCACTCCTCTGGCATTAGGTCAGGTCAAGTCCATTAAATACACTAAGCCTACCCTTGAAAATATTGGTCAATGGGTCAGTTAAACAGCACCTGTCCCATTAAGTTGTCAGAGCATGTCAGTTTGGCCTGCCAATTTCATTGATAGCTGCATGCATGTTCAGAAAAGCAAAACATGATAATGGAATTGCTGAATGATGAGTATTAACCTTTGTCCATCTGCCACAAATCAAGATCTAATTTCAAGCCAACTGTGTGGGTCCTGATTAGTTGGCTTTTGAAGAAGCCTTTTGAAGAAGCCAGCAGATCAGGACCTACTTTTTTCAAAATCGGATGAATTTGTTTCCAGCAGTATAATGGTTAATCTGTGGTGGGATCAAAGGGTCCCAACAAAATTCAGTCAGGGCCAGCAGAAGACAAGGGTTATTCAAAAAGTTCTTTGCCTCAAGTACAGGGAAGGGACAATCTGTAAAATGGACAAAACTCCATATTCCACTGTTATTTCTTTGCATGCTCAGTAATTTATCATGCTCTTAACTTTTTCAAAAATTCTTTCAGGAGAAATGTCAGAGTGACAATTGGAACCAGATCAGGGCAGCCCTTCTGTTGACCCTGTTCGTTTGAAATGCTACTTCTGTCGCAAAGCTAGGTTATAAGCAGAGAAAAAAAACAAAAGTCACCACTAGCAAATTTAGGAAAGAGTTATGAAGTGGAAATACAAATGAGAAGAGTTGTAATGATGGGCTTCACATATTATGTGTGGGTGTTTGGATTGAGCTGGTCACCAGGGAACCCATTAGTGAATACTAGAAAAGCCATCTCTCTTTCATCAGTGATCAGTCCATGCTTTCAAACTTGTTTTTTTCTCATACTTGGCCTGGTATGATCTGGTCTGGCCTTGATCAGTTACCAGATAGTCCAGCATATTTAAACGCTTATCATGCTGAATATTTTATGTGCTTAACCCTTTACTCCATAATAACATCTTTTGATGGCTTTGAAATATCATATATTTGAAAATATATGGAAAATGAAGCATTTGCTCCTTTTGGAGCAAATGCTCCATTTTCCATAATATATTTTCAAAAGTATTCAGAACTTAAAACTTAAATTTTCCTTGAAATTTTTCAATGTTGTCTAAAAAAATAGAAAATGACTTCATGATCTAAAAATAGCCTATGGAGTAAAGGGTTAATTTCTCCCTAATTTTTATCCAATCGACATGCAGGATTCCAGTTATTAGCCTGCATTTTTGGGCCTGGACGCGAGAAAACCTGTCTTCGGTGGTTTGCAAACAACAAAGGTGCAGACCAGCCTGTGCATCCCGCAGTCTGATCAGCACCTTTGTTATTCGCTTTTTGAAAAGTATCATATCTAGACTTGCTACGAGCAAATTTTCTGGTGTGATTTGATGGTAGACCAGAACAGCCCGGACCAGACCAAGCTGGATATTAAACATGTATTGTATTTATTAGGGCCCAGAGACCTTCAATGGGGAGCTAATTTTGTGATCTAATAATGTGAAGAGCATTATTACACCTGAAGATGTAACTTTTACTATAATCAAAGAAATGTGGGGGTGGACCTTGACATTTAAATTACCACACTGACCTTCAATGTGCTGTTACATACTTTTGTGGAGATTGATCATGAAATAATTTCTATGGTCATTCTCTTCCCTTCTGCTTTATCATTCAAGAAGGGTTGTTGTCAGTTACAAGCATGTGCAGGAAGTACTTACTGGTTAACTGCTCCCAGGAAAAAGTGTGGTTAGGTGAACTGACCGTCCGCCATGACCATAGCTGTTGACTTGGGAGGAAACAAACAAAACAAAGTTACACACTAGAAAGGCCCTTTATCATTAAGTTGGAGTCATAGTAGACTGGCTCCAGTTCTTAAAACAATTTTTCATCAATGTATCAGCTAGTTTAACTCTGACGTCTCTGTTTTAAAACAGAGCCATCAGAGTTAGACTAGCTACAGTATATAATACATTGATGAAAAATTGGTTAAAGAACTAGAGCCAGTCTAGAGTCAAAGATATTTAGATGAGCTGGATCTACGTTGTTTTGAAGACAGGATTTAGCCTGGCCTCGAGGTTATAAAACTTTTCATGCTCAACTCAACTGAGCATGAAATTTCAACTGCTCACCAACAAATAAAGAAGTATCTTGCTTTATTTTTACTCTATTTCTTTTGAGAGTGTTCAGGAAAAAAAGGTGTCACAATAATGACTGTCATGATGATGGCTGAAAATTTGTTAGAAGCAAAGTTAAGGTCTCCCCCCCACACACACATGCAAACTATATGTGACGGGCCATGACATTTTGTGCCCAAATGCGGTAAAACGTGATGCCGGGAAAACGCGCTGCAAAAATGACGTAATTTACGCAACAGCATTTTGTTGAGCAATTTGTACGTCGCTAAGCGTCATTTGTTAACATTGTTTAAAGCCCAAGAGGCGCAAACATTTTACGATTTTTTCACAAAGAAATATCTAATTATGGATTAGAAGATTTATACATGCGACTGTTTAAATCATGGAGTTGGAGGAATTACAGATGAAATGACTACATGTATTTAAACCCAAAAAACCCACACCGTCTTTCAGACACTTTCTGTGTCGGCCGTAGTGCATTTTTATTCTATTTCTACTGTGCAGATTATAGACCAGAAAAAACAAGTGAGTATGATCAGGAAATACCACTGTCACACACTGCAGACCAAGACCAGATATTATAATGCATTTTATAAAAACAACGGAATCAGTTCCATATCGGAAGCAAATTGTATGCGCAAAAATATGTGTCCGTTTCAGTATCTTTTGTCCCCAATATTGTCGTAGAGCACGTGAGCGGTTTTGTTGTCTGTTGTATTGAGACGACACACTGCAAGTGGAAAGTTCCATCATGTGGCATACGATGCTCGTTTCAGTGTATGAAATAAGCGTAATACTTTTTAGGTACAGTCACAGGACATAATTATTCGCCGTCTTGTAACGTCGCCGTTTAAATCAATGTATTTCCAGATCTTTTTGGCAAAATTTATAGTCGCAAAACAGTAGAAGCCACAACCGTGAAAAAAGTACCAAATGAACGCAAATTGATTTACGCAAAATACAATTTTATTTTAGCTTCTTGGTGTCTATCGTTTTCGTATGGTAGTCATTTAAACATGACAACACATTTAAATGGTATTTTTTGGCGACGTTAACTTGAGCGTCAATAGAAATATATATATATAAATAGATATATATGATATTTTAAAAATGTATGTTCGCTTTAAACTGGACCTACTTGAGAACCAAATTTATTATTCATTTTAATATTTTATTGTATATTGCTATTTTATATTTAAATTCCATCACCATAGTTAAAAAATGCTTTGGTATCTGGAAATGCACTGTTTAAACGGCGAGGGCATGTATGAACACAAATATCAATATCAATATTTCGGCTACTAGTCTGATGCGCTGACTGCTCCGTGTGTGCTAATAGGACTACAAGTCAGATGCACTGACTGTTCCATGTATGCTACAAGTAACAATTTTATTGTATCAGCGTGACAAACGCTAAACTGCTTAATCGGTGATATGATGAAGTCATGAGATTTTCACGGAATTTATAAATTCTCACTCCGTATTCAGACTCGACTTTCGAACTATCTGTTTTGTTCCATTCGTGTCATGTTTACCGTGGGTAAGAGCCACTTAAAACTGCCAGCTTATCACTTACAGCATTTGCCAACAGCAAAGACTCAAACAAGCCTGTTATAAAGTGCAGCCAGAGCCTGTTCTGCTATAGAAGTACATGTAGATCAAGGCTCAAGCCAAACACTACACTTCTAGCCCAACTAGGTAACTATATATCTACAAAACGCTTTGAGGCGTGACTGCTACGGGTAAATGCATTGAATGAATCGAGGGTCATTCCTTAGAGGTTGTGGTGGTTGAAGCATAGTTATAATGCATAATTAGAATGATTTTAATGCATATGCGCCAAGTACTGAAATTTTAAAAGTTGTGTAAAATCTTGAAGCTTTTGTACAGAGTCTCATGTTCAGTAGCGAGCGGCCAGGTACATCCTTCATCTGATCTAGACTAGCGTTATTGATATTCTTCAATAATTACGAAGTTTAGAGTTGGATCCATTTCGATCTGATCTGTGTTTAATTAATTGTAACTTCGGTGTGAACATGGGTGCAGGCTGATTGTAGTTAATTATGGTTATATAGCTGATACCCATACATGTATAAATATGCAACCAAAACTATTCGGGTAGGCACATGTATTACCGGCGTACCTCGACATATTAGATGCAGATTCATAGTCTACACTGTTCACAACTTCTGCGACTTTAGCATGTGATCCTATCAAAGATAAGTGAACAGCATTTAAATAGTGTCGGAGTTCTACGTCAAATAGGCTTTAACATTGTTCTGTATATTCACGAAAAAACGTAAGTTGTGGGTACTCATCACGTGCCGGATCACAAAATGTTTTGGGTCGTTTCATTAATCTGCTAAGGGTAAAGCTGCCATTCACATTAGAAAGAGCCGCTTCCAATGAGTACCCCACTGCAAACATTTTCCTTGAAAAATAAAAAAAAATAGCGCTTTGGGTATCCATTGGTCTTGACCTGGTTCTAAACAGTTTAGCTAGTGACAACCGAAGAAATGTGAAGATAGGGAAGTGGTGGGGACTGGTACAGCCACATGAATCTCGGATCATTCCATCTCGTTTTGATATCGAACTCCAACAAAACATTTTGCTTGATATATTTTGTGGGAGCTCGTTCACTCTTTTCTCTGCTTTTGTTTTAAACAGCGCAGCATGTTACATGTATTTCTTCTTCCTTGAAAATACATTGTATTTATATATAGAATTTGATTACACCGATTATACGAGATGTCTCGCCATTTCAATTTTGACTGCCTTCAAAAATCAAAACTCTGTTTCACTGGAAGGTATGCACAATCGGCGAAAATATTGATCAGCATTTGCGCAAATGAAGACTGAGACAATTTAGTAAACTCAGTAGTTTGCTTTGGTTTTCTGTGGGAAAATGCATCTGTATTGGTATGAGAGATCTAACACCATGTTTGAACAGAAGAGGCACGGCTTAGCTACCAATTTATCGGTACCCGACTTTTACGAATTGAATATCGCGTGATGGGTTCCGGGATCAGCTTTTGACTTGGTGACTACCGCATGCAACACACCACTGAGAGTGCAAACTGACCTTAGTATTTTATAACTACTACTACTGGCAGCACTGCTGCTGATGCTACTTTCCCTCCTCTTTGTACAAATGAATTAGCGATGGTTATATTGAAAAAGAAAAATCATAAGAGAGAAATGAGTAGATAGATTAAACCACGATGCGCGGTATCATATCTGATCGCCATTTTTAATCAAGTTAATGATCAACTTTCTTATTTGCATGAATACCAACTTTCATCATGAAAAAGACCGCATTCTAACATTTCATAATGAAGGAATATTATCTGAATTTTAATTTCAAAATTTTCGAACCCTGGAAAAATTCTTAATCTTTAGTGTTTGAACTTTTAAGAAATAAGCCGTATGACGAAATACATTTATATTTTTAAAGGAATAATGTTGACGATTTATCTGCTCACATTATGATCCCAATATGTTCTAATTGAGAATTTCTGAAGTGAAATGAACTTTCCCAAAAGAATAATCGATTCGTTTCAAGCATCCTGAAATAAACTCGCCAAGTTGTCTATCAGAAAATTCACATTGACGTCGCAAACACTTAACATACAATTCCATGACATAGGGACCTATGAACTGTTGCCTATTTCTCAGAAACCGCTTAAGATATAGAACTAAAATTTCACATGTATACTCAAGAGATATATAGGTATCAGAAAAAATCAATATCTCAATTTCGACCAGGGACCTTATTTGGGCCCAAAATCTCATGGCTGGTCACATATTTTGAATGCATGATCAAAGTTTAAAAACTATCTGTACACTTAACTGTTATTCCATGGCAAACATCATAACTAGCTTTCTTAACCTTTTGTATTGAGAAACCCCTATAAACAAGTTCTTTTGCAAACAGTGAAAACCCAGATGAAATGCAGCATAATGCTGCATTTCATCAGGGTCTACACTGTTTCTAAAGGTTATTAAGATATCTAGACAAAACAATACAATATATTCATTGAAAATTAAAACCTGATTAACAAAGGACTATCCCAAGTTTATTGTATCAAACCAGAAGGAATAATCCATCAGACTTAAGTATACAGATGGTTAATATCAGAAGATGGTAGTTGAGAGGGGGAGAGTGTAGTGCTGACTTTTGTTCTTGTATATTTTCAGGTCCTCCAGGAGTTCCCCACAGACTGGTTGACAGCTTTTTCCTCAAGCCTGTTATCTGCTTCAACTGTAAGTTTTTAAACCACAGATAATCACTGTCTATTTTAGGATTCCAGAACCAAATAGAATTTGCAATTTTACTAAAATTTGATGTTTTCTCTTTTTGTCTACATCCCCCTTGATCCTTGAAAAAAAAATGAGGGGATTTTTAAACCCCAAATTGCCCCTCCTGGAATAGACACTGTGGTCTAGTAGGTGTCAGTCAAATCAGTCCTCTGCAGGGGAGTGGCATCTATATGAGGCATTAAGTGGGCGGAGCTTTGCTACTGCCTTGTTAGATTAAACCACTGACCTGATCTAGCAGATAAGCATCATAGTTATTGAACTGATAAGCAGCTGTCAATTTTTCCCCAGGTTCTAGGATTTATTTGGAAAGCATCATCATGATGTTTCAGTTAGGTGTCACTCCAGTGTGGTCCCACAGGCCTCAGTCATTATCAGAATCCCCGCTGGACCCAGTTTATGAGGAAAGTTTGCTTAATCTTGCCCTTTATAGTCCACTCTCATCCTCTTGTTTTTAAGCTGTAAGTGGTGGGTGGGGTGTTTGTGAGGGATACAGGGGACAAAAATTCCACTCGTCGGCTGGTAATTACAAGTGAATTCTAGAAAGGTTGTCCAATTCTTCTCAAAGCGCTCATCCTGTAGGACGAGTCCTTTGGGAAGAATTACTGAAGGAAGTCATATTACATATTTACTCCCTCATGTTCTCTTGTGCAATCACTTTGAAAGGACAAGTTCACATGCTTGCAGGATGAGTGAAAATTATAAGTCTCTCATCCTGCAGGACAAGTACAGTATTGAAATACTTTTGTTCCCTGTGGACGGATAGTTCTAGCTTTGATACAGTATGATGGGTTCAGTGAAATATGCTGTCATAAACTTTGTAAGTTATAGTAAATGAGAATGGGGCGCATCCCCACCATCAGTGAGATCACAGTAGTTGAACTAGAGTGATTAGACTTTAGAATTGTGTTCTGTTTGATTGCGATTTTGAGTACTTTTTTTTTTTGAAGAAAAAAAAGGTGGGTGTGATTATACTAGAATGGGTATTTATAGAGGATCATGTTTTATTGAATTTATTAAACAAGTTGGGGGGGGGGGGAAGCGATAAAATGCGAGGCTTGCGGAGCATTTTATTGCTTTTTTGCAACGAGTTTAATAAATTCAATAATACAGAAGCACCAATGTTAGATTCTATTTGTCACATGACACTAAAATTACTTAAAAATCACATTTTGGGGGTGAAAATGTCAAGATTTTGCCATCTTTTACACAACTTTAAAATAGACGTCATTATGTAATGTTACCAAAATTAATGGTTTATCGATTTGATGGCATGGCGTTATATCAATATCTGACACGATGTCATGTGATAAAAAGGATCATTATGGTAATAAGTTTGCATTTTCTTTTTTATCTGGAACCCTGTCAGGTGAGTGGAAGGTCATAGCTATTGCTATTTCTTTACAAAAACATATGTTGTGGGTACTCATCTTAAAGAAATTGTTCCAATGAGCAAAACAACACATTTCAAGGGGATATGAGAAAAAACCCACAATTTTTAGTAAAACAAGTACCAGTATTGCCAACTTATCTTAGCTATGAATACATTTTTGCAACATAATGAACTCATGCAGTGTTTCATCTCTGCTCTAATTCTGTTAGGCTTTTATTATTTATAGATTGTTGTTTATGGGTGTATAGAGATCTTTCCTCATTTGCCCTATTAACCCAGTTTTTTTGTGGTAAGTATCAAAAAAGTTTGCAAAATGATTGACCATTCATTCTACTTAATCTAATAAATGTCCCCAATCTAATAAACTTCTTCTCTGAAAGGAAATTGTATCTTCTGGGGACAGAAGCCTTTCTTTTAAAAGGAAATTGTATCTACTGAGGACAGAAGCCTTCCCTTCAAAAGGAAATTGTATCCTCTGAGGACAGAAGCCCACCTTTTAAAAGGAAATTGTATCCTCTGAGGACAGAAGACTTCCTCAAATTGTATCTACTAAGGACAGAAGCATTCCTTTTAAAAGGCAATTGAATCTACTGAGAACAGAAGCCTTCCTTTTAAAAGGAAATTGTATCCACTGAGGACAGAAGCCTTCCTTTTAAAAGGAAATTGTAGCCTCTGAGGACAAAAGCCTTCCTTTAAAAAGGAAATTGTATCCTCTGAGGACAGAAGCCTTCCTTTTAAAAGGAAATTGTATCTACTGAGGACAGAAGCCTTCCTTTTAAAAGGAAATTGTATCCTCTGAGGACAGAAGCCTTCCTTTTAAAAGGAAATTGTATCCTCTGAGGACAGAAGCCTTTCTTTTAAAAGGAAATTGTATCCTCTGAGGACAGAAGCCTTTCTTTTAAAGGAAATTGTATCCTCTGAGGACAAAAGCCTTTCTTTTAAAAGGAAATTGTATCTACTGAGGACAGAAGCCTTCCTTTTAAAGGAAATTGTATCCTCTGAGGACAAAAGCCTTTCTTTTAAAAGGATATTGTATCTACTGAGGACAGAAGCCTTCCTTTTAAAAGGAAATTGTATCCTCTGAGGACAAAAGCCTTCCTTTTAAAAGGAATATTGTATCGTCTGAGGACAGAAGCCTTCCTTTTAAAAGGAAATTGTATCCTCTGAGGACAGAAGCCTTCCCTTTAAAAGGAAATTGTATCCTCTGAGGACAGAAGCCTTCCTTTTAAAAGGAAATTGTATCTACTGAGAACAGAAGTCTTCCTTTTAAAAGGAAATTGTATCCTCTGAGGACAGAAGCCTTCCTTTTAAAAAGAGATTGTATCTACTGAGGACAGAAGCCTTCTTTTTAAAAGGAAATTGTATCCTCTGAGGACAGAAGCCTTCCTTTTAAAAGGAAATTGTATCCTCTGAGGACAGAAGCCTTCCTTTTAAAAGGAAATTGTATCCTCTGAGGACAGAAGCCTTCTTTTTAAAAGGAAAATTGTATCCTCTGAGGACAGAAGCCTTTCTTTTAAAAGGAAATTGTAACCTCTGAGGACAGAAGCCTTCCTCTTAAAAGGAAATTGTAACCACTGGATACGAAGCCTTCCTTTTAAAAGGAAATTGTATCCTCTGAGGACAGAAGCCTTCCTTTTTAAAGTAAATTGTATCCTCTGAGGACAAAAGCCTTCCTTTTAAAAGGAAATTGTATCCTCTGAGGACAGAAGCCTTCTTTTTAAAAGGAAAATTGTATCTACTGAGGACAGAAGCCTTTCTTTTAAAAGGAAATTGTAACCTCTGAGGACAGAAGCCTTCCTCTTAAAAGGAAATTGTAACCACTGGATACGAAGCCTTCCTTTTAAAAGGAAATTGTATCTACTGAGGACAGAAGCCTTCCTTTTAAAAGGAAATTATATCCCCTGAGGACAGAAGCCTCCCTTTTAAAAGGAAATTGTATCCACTGAGGACAAAAGCCTTCCTTTTAAAAGGAAATTGTATCCTCTGAGGACAGAAGCCTTCCTTTTAAAAGGAAATTGTATCCTCTGAGGACAGAAGCCTTCCTTTTAAAAGGAAATTGTATCCTCTGAGGACAGACGCCTTCCTTTTAAAAGGAAATTGTATCCTCTGAGGACAGAAGCCTTCCTTTTAAAAGGAAATTGTATCCTCTGAGGACAAAAGCCTTCCTTTTAAAAGGAAATTGTATCGTCTGAGGACAGAAGCCTTCCTTTTAAAAGGAAATTGTATCCTCTGAGGACAGAAGCCTTCCTTTTAAAAGGAAATTGTATCCTCTGAGGACAGAAGACTTCCTTTTAAAAGGAAATTGTATCCTCTGAGGACAAAAGCCTTCCTTTTAAAAGGAAATTGTATCCTCTGAGGACAAAAGCCTTTCTTTTTAAAGGAAATTGTATCTTCTGAGGACAGAAGCCTTCCTTTTTAAAGGAAATTGTATCTTCTGAGGACAGAAGCCTTCCTTTTAAAAGTAAATTGTATCCTCTGAGGACAAAAGCCTTCCTTTTTAAAGGAAATTGTATCTTCTGAGGACAGAAGCCTTCCCTTTAAAAGGAAATTGTATCTACCGAGAACACTTTTTAAAAGGAAATATCCTTTCAAAAAGGATATATTGTATCTACTGAGGACAGAAGCCTTCCTTTTAAACTACTGGGGACAGAAGCCTTCCCTTTAAAAGGAAATTGTATCTACTGAGGACAGAATTCTTCCTTTTAAAGGGAAATTGTAACCTCTGAAGATAGAAGCCTTCCTTTTAAAAGGAAATTGTATCCTCTGAGGAGAGAAGCCTTCCTTTAAAAAGGAAATTGTAACCGCTGGAGACAAAGCCTTCCTTTTAAAAGGAAATTGTAACCACTGGATACGAAGCCTTCCTTTTAAAAGGAATTTGGAACCACTTGTTACAATTTCCTTTTAAAAGGAAGACTTCTGTCCTGTTTTTGAAGTAAAATGATAGATTGAATATTATTTGGTTGGATACCAAAATCAAAATAATGCTCATCAGTTTCTATAACAACATTTTTTGACTGATTTATTTCAACAGCTGCAAATGGGATATTTGGCAGTAGAACCTTTGGCTCAGAAAACAACGTGCGATGTTGGCTGAAAATAATAGTTTGGGCAAAACCATAAGATATTTGATAAAGATTGAGTTAGGTGATAAATGGTTTGTGGTGAGAAAAAATAACAAAAAAATACCATATACAAGTGAAATTTGAAAGAATGTAGACAGAGGAGTTGACAAAACTGATATACAAATATGTGATTGGAAACCATATAAATGTTCAGATAGAAACAGATAAAGGTGTGCTAGACAAAGGAAAGAGTGTAATAACAGGTGAGATGGGAAAGAATGAAGATAAAGATGTTATGGTTAAGAATGAAGAAAAAGGTGAAAATGGACACATAGCAAATAAATAATGGTGAGATGGCAAAGAGGTAAGTTTAACCAGGGAACACCATGAAGAAAAAAATAAGATTGGAAAGAGTTATGAAAGAGGTGAGATGTGTAAAAAAAGAAGATAAAGATGAGATTAGAAAGAGTTAAGATAAAGATGAGATGGCAAAGAGTTATAATAAAGATAAGATTGAAAAGAGCTAAAGTAAAGATGAGATGGGAAATACTGAAAGATGAGATGGGAAAAGAATCAAAATGAAAATACTATGGAAAAAAGTTCAAATAAAGATGAGATGGGAAAGAGTTAAGATAAAGATGGGATTGGAAAGAGTTAAGTTAAAGATGAGATGCCAAAGAGTTAAGATAAAGATGAGATGAGAAAGAGTTAAGATATAGATGAGATGGGAAAGAGTTAAGATAAAGATGGGATGAGAAAGAGTTAAGATAAAGATGAGATGGGAAAGAGTTATAATAAAGATGAGATGGGAAAGAGTTATAATAAAGATGAGATGGGAAAGAGTTATAATAAAGATGAGATGGGAAAGAGTCATGATAAAAATGAGATGGGAAAGAGTTAAGATAAAGATGAGATGGGAAAGAGTTAAGATATAGATGAGATGGGAAAGAGTTAAGATAAAGATGGGATGAGAAAGAGTTAAGATAGAGATGAGATGGGAAAGAGTTATAATAAAGATGAGATGGGAAAGAGTTATAATAAAGATGAGATGGGAAAGAGTTATAATAAAAATGAGATGGGAAAGAGTCATGATAAAAATGAGATGGGAAAGAGTTATAATAAAGATAAGATGGGAAAGAGTTAAGATATAGATGAGATGGGAAAGAGTTAAGATAAAGATGAGATGGTAAAGAGTTTAGATATAGATGAGATGGGAAAGAGTTAAGATAAAGATGAGATGGGAAAGAGTTAAGATATAGATGAGATGGTAAAGAGTTAAGATATACATGAGATGGGAAAGAGTTAAGATATAGATGAGATGGTAAAGAGTTAAGAAAAAGATGAGATGTGAAAGAGTTATAATAAAGATGAGATGGGAAAGAGTTATAATAAAGATGAGATGGGAAAGAGTTATAATAAAGATGAGATGGGAAAGAGTCATGATAAAAATGAGATGGGAAAGAATGAAAAAGGTGTGGTGGGAAAGAATGAAAATAACAGAGATATAAGAAAAAATGAGAAACGGTGACGTAAGAAAGAATCAAATAAAGGTGAGATTGGATAAGAACAAAGATAATGATGCACATAAAGATAAAGATAAGATGAAAAAGAATGAAGATGTGATTTGATAGAAAATGAGGTGAAATGGTAAACAATGGAAAAAATGTGAGATTAGAAACAATGCAGATAAAGATTAGATGGGAAAGAATGAATGTAAAGATGAGGTGGGAAAGAATGAATGTAAAGATCAGGTGGGAAAGAATGAATGTGAAGATTAAAGGTGGGAATGAATGAATGTAAAGTTGAGGTGGGAAAGAATGAATGTGAGGTGGGAAAGAATGAATGTAAAGATCAGGTGGGAAAGAATGAATGTGAAGATTAAAGGTGGGAATGAATGAATGTAAAGTTGAGGTAGGAAAGAATGAATGTAAAGATTAAAGGTGGGAATGAATGTAAAGATGAGATGGGAAGGAATGAAATTATAAGATTGGAAAGAATATTTAAGTGTGATGGGGGTAAGAACAAAGATAATGGTTAGACTGGAAAACAAAAATGCATTAAAGGTAGGATTTGAAAACATGAACATTAAAGTGAGACAGAGAAAATCTGGTAAAGGTAGGATTGGAAACTTACTGTTGAAAACAAAGGTATTAGACAGACTGTTGATAATGGTTTAGAAAGACACAGATAAAGATGAGGTGGCAAAGGAAATGAAGTAGTCCTGAATAAATGTCTAAGGTACAAGTTGAGATAAAACAGATTAAAGTAATGCAAATAAAGGTGGGATTGAAAGGGATTGGAAATAAAGATTTAATGGAAACAGTTAAAGGTGAGATGAAAAAGAATAAAAATAAAGCTAAGATGAGCTGTGAAATAGTGTAGATAAAAGTGAGGTGGAATTGATGCAGATAAATGTGTGAAAGATAAATGTAGAATCAGGTGTGAAGGAAAAAAAGACTGTTAAATTGAGATGGAAAGAATATGATAACAGTTTAGATAGAGAGAAAGAAGATAGAATTGAGATGCAAAGAATAACAGCTTGGATGGAATAGTAAGCTGGAAAAGTAGTGGCAGAGGGGAACAGATATAAAAGATGAGATGGAATAGATATAGATAAAGTTGGCAAAAATGCATGAATGGTAAAAGATAAAATGGGGAAATGCAGGCCAACTCCTGTATGTGAAGGAGTACAGAGAAAGGATGATTGTGGCATTTCCTGGTCATACTCACTTATTATGTAGATGGAAAACTGCCATTCCAACCTGCATTTAGTACAAATAGAAGATCTGATACCATAAATATTAGAGGGTTAAAACATACCTGGTTACCACTTAATTTTTGCTCTTGAAGTCCAAATTTATTTTGAAATTCTTTCTTTGCGAGTTCAGTTTTAATGTATAAAAATAGTGTAGAGGAAAGAGTGTATTCACTGTGCAACTTAAACATTCATGATTGATTCAGGCTCCTCGATAAGTCTTAGTGTGTAATATTTTTTTTTTTTTTTTCAACCAAAACACATGTTGTGGGTACTCAAAAGAACCATCTCAACGAGATGGTTCTTTTGAGCACCGAAAACAAATGATTAAATTGATGGGTAAGAAAATATTCACAATTTTATGCCCAATTTTTTTCTCTATTTTCCGTGCACGTTTGTTGATTGATGTTTTATAGTCATGTATAGTTACAAGAGCAGTTTTCTCAGGTTTTGTGTGGTTAAAAGAAGGAAGGGAAAAGATAAAAAAAAAATGAAGAAACTAGAAACAGTGATAAACTGACAGTTTGATGAAATATGCTTGCATGTAGGTACCATATATCTTCTTATAATGGTCTCATTTTAAATCTTCTCTTGCTGAAAATAAAATTGCTATTCTGATTCACCTCGTTTAAATTTCAGGAAAATGGCAGTGAGATTATAAGAATCCATCTGGGATAGAATAATCTGTCATGGGGATCACTGATTGGATTCACGAGGCTTGCCGAGGATCGCGAGGGACTGATTTTTCTATCCCATCCTCAAAACGAATTATGGATTCTTTTTCTTGCTCACCACTAAATACCTGATTTTATATTGATAAACATGAAAAAGACTTCCAGAAAATCCTAAAAAACGCTGAGATGCGACATGGTGACATAATTTTAACATTACCGTGATGTCATGGATCGATGTGCAGCCGATGTGCGACTGTTCGATTTTAGCTCTAACACTTAAGCGGAAGGCTCAATTAAACTAAAATTTCATATGGAGACTTCTTAGGAGGCGGGAAAGAAAGTTTGTTCAAATGGTCCTCAGGTCACATGCCCATATACGGTAAAAACCCTTTAAAAATCTTCTTCCCCAGAACCAGAAGGCCGATGACTTTGATACTTGGTATGTAGCATTGGGGATGTGGGGCCTACCAAGTTTGTTCAAATGATGATCCTAGGTTGACCTCGACCTACTTAATGTCAAGGTCAAATTTGCCCATATATGGTAAAATCCTTTAAATATCTTCTTCTCCGGAACAAAAAGGCCAATGGCCTTGGGACTCGATATGTAACATTTGGTGTGTGGGCCCTACAAGATTTGCACAAATGATGAATCTAGGTTGACCTTGACCCATTTTATGGCAAGGTCAAATTTGATTCCTAGTGCATTTATATAGGGAAAATCTTGAAATGTTCATTTTTCTACAAATGTCAAGCTGACCTGTGACCTTATCCAAGGCCACTCATTTGGTAAAACAAAATATGTTTCATTATAAGCTGTAGTTGATGACCTATTTTAACATTATTTAGGAGATCAGGTGAGATCAGGACCTCTAGTTTATCTTTCCCACGGGCTGGTATGGACATGTAAAAACAATGGAAATCCTGATCTGGTGTGCGAGAAAAAGACTGCCCACTTGTCCACTCTCAAGTGAAAATTTCGATGAAAGATATATCAAGGTCTGGACTGTCCAAATATTTTATGTAAGGTACATTAAACCTGTCTTAAGCGGTCACTCAAAATTAGACAAAACAAAGGTCTAAGACAAATGGTAGACGTTAATGAAGGTCGAAAGTATTGCAGAATGCTCCAAGATAGCATTCTGCAATACCTTTGACCTGCATTAAGCAAGAATCAGTCTTGAAAACCAATTTCGGGTCTTCTTTTTAAGACAGGTTTTACTGTATACTGGTTTCAAATCGAGCAGTACGAGGGTGGGGTGGGACGGGGGAAGCAACTATAGGCATCTACTACTCTGAAAAGCTGTTAAGGACTTCATGCTTGCAACACTTGGGCTATTATGTTTTAAAATTGAGAGCATTGAAAGTAGGCTTTCATAAAGTGAACTGTGCTCAGTTCATTAACACATTTTTGCACCGAAAAACATGCATAAATGAGCATTTAATGGAAAATGTTCAGGTTTAGCAGACAGAAATACAAAACCCATTATCAGGTGCAGTAATAAGCAGGAGATGTAATATTAATTCTTTCATCTCAAAGACCTTAAAATAGACCTATATCAATATAGTGTTGATATTTTTTTAATATTCTGGTCCTTCAGAATATTGGGTTCTGACAGAAATCAGAATACTGCTTAAGCTGGGTCTAGGGGGCATGAGAATTGTTGCTCTTTCCATTTGTTCTCATGAATAAACTCAATAAAACCAAGTCTGCTGTTTTCTAATATTGTATATTTAAAAAAAAATCTTTCACAAATACCATCAGACTGTCAAACAGTTTGGATCCAGATCAGGCCTGACAAAATGTCAGGCCTGATCTGGGTCTAAACTGTTTTCAAGGGTTATCACCAGATGACTGTTACTTTAGTAGGCAGATTGTTTTTTTAAGTTTATATAGCTCAATAACACAAGACTGGTGTACGATTTGCAGTGACTTTGGAATTGGAAGCCGCAGCCCAGTCTTAATAGCCGCTAAAACCATGGTAAGCCTCTGAAAGCAGCAGTTGGAAACATTGTTCCGCTGATCCATTTAACAAGTATGTCACTGGGTTACAGGTATTGATCGAGCT
Source organism: Loripinus fragilis (assembly GCA_964019695.1). Classification (NCBI taxonomy): domain Eukaryota; kingdom Metazoa; phylum Mollusca; class Bivalvia; order Lucinida; family Lucinidae; genus Loripinus; species Loripinus fragilis. Next base: position 96,848,128 of record OZ026518.1, read on the forward strand.
GTTTACTGTGACAGATAAATCCTCGGAGACTTTTCTCATTACCAGTAATAATCATTGGGAAGGCTGTATCGGAATCTAGCGTTTCTATTCTGGGCATTCCTCGAAGTCTGTAACTGATGTTCTATTGATATTCTCGGTAAAGCAATGTCTGGTAAATGAGAATATCCGAAAGGAGTGGCTAGCCATTTGCGTTAGCTCTCAAATTGCTATGTAAATTTCCTTCTAATGTGTCTCTCATCCTGCCTGGTCTGATCTAGATCCAAACTGTTGTTTTCCTGAAAGAGTTTTTTCCAAAAAAGTTCATTTTGAAAAACAAAACAAACCCAAAACAAAAATCATTCAAAATTATATACCTATTGAGAAGAAAAGGGTAACCGGGTTACTCTGGTTGGCTTGATTTTTGAATTATATCCCTTGGTCTGAAGTTCATACTTTGGTCATATCTGGTGGAGTTTTGAGCTGTTTTGAAACTTTGAAAGGAGGTGAAGTTTCCGGTAGGTTACTCATGCAACTGAGTTGAATCAGTACTTATAAAAACTGTGAGGATTATCAGGGGACAAAAATTCCACTCGTCCACTCGTAATTATGAGTGAAGTCTAGAAATTAAGGACAAGTAATTCTTCTCAAAACACTCGTCCTGTAGGACGAGTGTACAGGACGAGTGCTTAAGGAAAAATTACATGAGGAAGTCGTATTACATATTTCTCACTTATGTTCTTTATTGCATACGCTTTATAAGGACATGTGCATGCGTTTGCAGGACAAGTGAAAGTTGTAAGTCACTCGTCCTGCAGGACAAGTGCAATATTTAAATATTTTTGTCCCCTGATAATATAAAGTGTTTTGCCCAAGGACCCAGTGAGGGTCAAACCAGGGACTTCTCCAACAACAAAAAGCATGAAAAACTACCCAGCTGCAAAGAGTTTAATCTCGTACAACAATTCAAAAGATGCAATTCAATATGCATGTGTGTAATTAAAATTCTACACATTCAAAGAAAATCACATACTGTAGATTCGGAAATTTTCGTGAGAATTTTATTTTCACGAATAGCATTAAAAGACATATTAGTGATGTGAAAAATTTGCGATTAAGGCAAGATTTTCTTATATCAATAAACAACAGAGTGATTTTACCATTTCTGTTGTTGTTGTTGTTGATTCTTCTGCCAATATAACACTGGCTGTATCCTCTTGGTGCTTCTTTGAACTATGCTTTCTCTAGGTGCAAAACTCTAAGTGAAATAGGTCTTTGAGCGAGTTATATTTTTGTTTTCTTTTTGATAAAATTTAAATTAATTGAATAATATATAATAAATTCTTATGATTCGTTTCTTTTTTGCATATAATTATAGCTGTATGAATTCTAGTTAATGAGTCTTCCTGTAGATCTCAGGAACGTGCCGAATGCTTTCTTTAACTCCAAATTAATAGCCCTGCATATTCCATCTATATTTCCTGTCAAGACTTTAAGGTTGATATCTGTCTGGATTATTGTGTTTCTGGCTAGGATTTCCTCTATTTCTCTTGCAAGAACCTGTCGTTGTGAATCATACTTTTGACACTTGAATATGTAATGGTCAATTGTTTCTTTTTCTGAGCATAAGTCACAGTTAGGGGATTTATTTTTGTCAATTTTTGATGTTAAGTAGTTTAAACCAACTTGACCAGTAATGAGTTGATTTATAATGGCTTCAACCTTTCTATCTCCAATGCTAGGCTGTGATTTCCCTACTTCTGTAATAACATCTTGTAATGTCTCAGATTTGGGGGAATTGACATAAATCTTCTGCCATTTTTCTGTAACTTCTTGTTTCATCAATGTTAGTAGTATTGACCTGTCTGCTACCCCTTCAAAAAAGTCTTCTTTTTTCCCTATCATTTCTTTTGCTGTATTTTGGCTAAGCAATCTGCCAATTCATTGCCTTTAAAATCCTTATGGCCAGGAATCCAATGAACAAACAAGCTGTGACCGTTATTTTGAAGGGTTGAAGATATTTGTCTGATATTTAAAATTACATCAACGTTGTGTTTTGGAATTTCTGTACCAAAAGCTGAGATGATGGCAGGCTGACAGTCCACAAATATATGAATTGAATGTTTAAGGTTCTGTTGTTCTACCAGATGTTGTAATGCTGTTTGAATGCCTATTAGTTCACCTATGTAATTGTTACCATTTGAGCATACTGGTTTAGAGATGCAAATGGGTTCTTCTTCCAATCCATTGTAGTAGATCACTGCTCCTGCCCCTGTCGGACCAGGATTGCCAAGTGCCGAGCCATCAGTGAATGCTGCTACACAACTGGGGTCTAGACCATCTAGTATTCCTTTAATGTTTTCTTCTTGTAAGGCTTTGTCACTTTCAAATTCTTTCCAGTTGCATTGTAGGTCAGTGTTTCTGCATAATCCCATTGTGTCTTTGGTGTACTGGAACTCCTTAGCCACATTCTCTAGATTGAATTTACCTTTCATTTCAGTGAATGCAGAAATAAGCATAATAATTGTTTTTTTTTTCCCTTTTACATTTTGATTATTAATGCTTGTTTCAAATTCTTCTTTGATCGGTTCTTTGTCGTTTTTGCTTTGAATTCTAAGTAGTTCTTCTGCTTGTCTCAGTTTCAAGTGAAGGTGTAACGGGTTGCAATTCGTTAAAATTTCAATAGCTTCTGTGCTGGAGTTAGCTAAGCATCCTGTTGCTTTCAGTAAAGCTGCCCTGTGAACTGAAGATAACTCTTTGCATACTTTGTCTGTTACTGTTGATAAGGCTGCTATACCATAATCCATAGTAGGTAAAACTAGTGACTTGTAAAGTCTAACAAAGATACTTTGAGAACAACCGCTATTATTGTTGATGAAATGTTCAATACATTTTAGAGCTTTAAAGCCTTTATTTTTTCTCTCCTGAATATGTAGGTTGAAATCAAGATTTTCGTCAACTATTATGCCAAGAACCTTCTTGTGTTGAACTTGCTTTATTTCTTTGTCATTGATATTCATTTTTACTTTGGGTGTAGGTGTGTTAGGAGGTGGAAAAACCATCACTTCTGTCTTCTCAGGGGATATTTCCATGTTCCATTTGGGACACCAGACAGTTATGACCTCTTTTGAGTCTTCCATTGCTATTTCAGAAACTTCATCTATATTTTGTCCATGGGTTACCACAGTGTTATCATCCGCAAATTCTGAATGAGTTTTGGACTTGACATTATCCATAGTATCACCAGTGTATAGATTGCATAACAGTGGAGAAAGAACACCTCCTTGAGGAATACCAACTTTTGATGTCATCCAATCTGATGTTTCTTTATTGACTCTTAAATAGAACTTTCTGTCAGTAATATAATTGTACAAGTACATTAACATTCTTCCACAAATGCCAAGTTTTGTTGCTTTATATAGTAAACCGGCCCTCCATACTTTTTCAAAGCAAGATTCAAAGTCCATGAACACTGCTACACTGTACTCTTTCTTTGACTTGGCTTCTTGGAGACTGTTAATGACTCTAATCATAGACTGGGTACCAGAGTGTTGTTTTCTATAGGCATCTTGAGTATTGGCAAAGCCATTTGATACTTCTAACCTCCAGATAAGCCTACCTGCTATGGTTCTTTGAAAAATTTTACTAATGATACTTTCCAGTGTTATAGGTCTGTAAGAACGGGTAGAATTGTAGTTTTCTTTACCTGGTTTAGGCATCAATATCTTTGGATCTATTTTGAAGCTGTCACAAATGGTGCCCTGACACCAGCATTTTTGAAATAGTAGTAATAAGGCTTTAGCTACAGTTTCACCACCATTTCGCGAGGGTTTTATTTTCACGAAACTTCACATATGCGAAGTTTTGCGAAATTTAAGTCCCTGCGAAAATTTCTGAATTTACAGTAATGTGGAATATTTTTTCCCATACCGTAAGGGACTACTCTTAAAAGTTAGAACTTGTTAACCAAGGGAGCAAATTCTTTCCTTTAAGAGAATTCAGTCCCCAGTTTGAAAGGGGACGCAATTGATGAGAATCACTGATAGTCTCAGTAGTCTTTCTTTGATTTGCGTAACTTTTTTAGCGTTCTGGCTATGCTATATTGGTTTGTGTCTATGTAACTTCATGAAATATGGTAATAAACACACCAAATAGGTGGCAATCTAAAACGTTAATACTATTGACGAACATAGATAAAAAATCGTTTGAAACAGAGTTTTCGATTGTCATTTAGTCAGGCGACAAATGGCAATTCAGAACATTGCATCTAGCTATTTTTGATCCGCATTCATCGATTGCTAAGTGCGTTTTTGTTTGCCGCCTATCCAGTGTGATAAATGGCAGCAGCTGCTGTGAGGAAAAATATAGCATTTAAATCATCTTGAAATTTGCAGTTGTTATAATTGTTATCCAAGCAAAATAAAATAATTACTTGAGGCCTACTGGCCTATTGACCTGGATTTATCGAAAAATATATTCAGTGCACTGTCTGAAAATTTTGCTTCCAGTAAGATTGAACTCTTCAGCTGCTAATCACGACTATAATGCATGGGTGAAAGTTTTTAGGGTTATTCCTGAATTCAGGATTTTGAGGCTGACTTTCCAGAGAAAGTCAGCCTCAAAATGCTGAATTAAGGAGATAAATAGCTTCTTTGATTAGTTTTCAGATTATCTAAAACACAATTAATCACTTTAACTTTAAAGTATTCATTTTTGTAACAATCCTGCAAGTTTTATATTTGAATTTCAAAAGTTCAGGGTTATCGAAATTTTGAACTTTCACCCATGTATAATGGCGTCTGTGTGAGTCTGCAACATCTTTGTAGTAAACAGTGTTAAATTAGTTCTTGATGTAAGCATTTAGATGCAGCAGATGACTTAAGCAGATGGCATAAGGCCAAATAAAAAAAAGGTGTGGTTCAGATTACCCGATCGTCCCTTATTTTTTACCCCCTACCCTAAACTTTTTTCTCCAAATTTTGAAGTTGAAAAAAAGTATGGGAAAAAATGTATCAAAATGCTCATCTGAATGAAAAATTAAATTGCTATGAATTTATTCTTTAGTATTGGAAATAGAGGGACTCTTTTATAGCAGCTTTGACTTATTAAATACATTTCAAAACAGATCTATACACTCCAAGAAAAAAAAAAGTTTTCTTAAAAAAAAGTTGCCTACCTACCTACCCTAATTTTTTTTCATGGTGTAACCTGAACCACACATATTTTTTTATTTGGCCTAAGTATTTGGTTGCAGATCTAGAGGGGGCTGACGATTGAATTCCTTACATTTGTGATCAGAATTGTTAGGCACTTTGATGATGACAAATCAATTTAGAGTAATCTCCTACTTACTACTTTGGGATCCTATATTGAAATCTGTTCAATACTTTGCATACAGTTAAATGTTTTATGAATGGACTGTCAATTTATGAAATAAAAAGGATATGTCACCAAATATGCGCAATTTTTCATAATCTCATATGGAAGTTTTCAGCATTTGACCAATTTTCTGAACAAATGAAAGAATAACCCAAGTCCTATAAATATTAAGCTAAAATAGTTGTAACCTTCACCCAACTTCTTTATTTAATTTTAATAATTGCTCATGACCTCAAGCTTTTTAGAAAATGTAAAAATGTATTTGTTATTCCAAGCCGTGACCTTAGACACTGCATGATCCTAAAAATAGGATTTGGATTATTAGGGTAAATTATATATTGAAAATTCTGACATTGAAAATCTTACGTTTTTGTTTTTATTTCATGGTCTATTATTTTACCTTTAAGAAAAACGTAAAAAAAATTGGGTGGTCATCATACAAATTATTTTTTAGGAGGACCAAATTTAACTCCACCCCCACAGATTTCAAGCAGAATTCAATATAAAACGTTAAGGAGTGGAATTGTTTGCCATTTTTATAATTCCACATAACAAGTTAGAATTATTCAGCATTAAACCTCTAAAAAGAAGAAAAAACACTGTAAAATACATGCCCATCCGGGAATCGACCCTGGGCTTCTCTAGATCTATAGTCTGACACTCAATCCACTCTAACCACTAGGCTAGGAGGCAAAGTCGTTTGTGGCTCACAATAATTGCATTTGAAGAATAGATAGGTTATCCGACGCAGACATGGTGCACACTTTTTGGGAAATAGCCGCGTATGTATGTCTTTTATAGCATACAATGTACCATTTACGATTGATCCAGTCCTGTTACCCTTGTCTCATGGAGCAGCTCAAAAGGCCTTTGTTAGCCAAAATTATCATAAAAACATAATGGAGTAGAAACACTATCCAGCTTTGTACCCAGCAACCCCACAACAGCTGCCATGATTAATCAACTGACCTTTCATATAGCCAATCAGATTGCTTGACCTACTAACATTGTTAGATCATGTGACCGCTACTGACCAATGGGCTGGTATTACATGGTTATTTTTTATGTGACATATGACCCACCATTGAATGCAGATCAATGTGGATAGGCCTTGAACACTGCCTGTGAAAGGTTTCAAAACTGTTTTAATTGTTTGTCACAATTTTCTTTATATTGCTGACTTAGATATCATATTAAAAACAGTTTGCTTCATAAATAGACTGGTCGGGTCATTTGAAGGACAACAACACTTTCAATTTTCTGTTCCACAGACTGATAACTCCATATCCCTAAAGGCATCGTTATAATGGCAAAGAACATGTACATGGGTGAAAGTACAAAATTTCCAAAATCCTGAACTTTAGAAATTCAAATTTTAAAACTTGAAGGATTCCTACAAAAATGAATAATTTCATGTTTAAATGGTTAATTGTGTTTAGATCATCTGAAAACTAATCAGAGAAGCTATCAAAATCTGCCTAATTCAGCATTTTGAGGCTGACTTTCTATGGAAAGTCAGCCTCAAAATCCTGAATTCAGGATTAATCCTGAAAACTTTTACCCATGCGTATATATGCAGCATGACATATCAGACTTTGCAGGTTCTGCTCAAATCCAGCACTGCATTAATTGAAATTATTATTAATAAATTAATTGAAATCACATAGGTTTTTGTAGGACAGTCACAACAATTTTTACTTGCAGGAATGTTATAGTGGGGTTCTGATGACAAACTCTGGTCTGGTCAAACACACATACATATACAAGACTTCAGTTAAGAGCACAGCGTAACATTTTTTTTCTCAACCAAAACATATGTTGTTGGTACTCAAAAGAACAGTCTCAATGAGACGGTTATTTTGAGCACCCAAAACATATGTTAAAACTAATGGGTAGGAAAATATTTGAAAATTTTTGTTTATCTAAATCTGTGCAGAATTGTGATGACAAAATTGCCTTGTTTTTTACAGATTACTTAAGTTGTTTTTTTAATCACTCTGAATGCCACCATATGGCCTTCTAAAGGCCAAAGAGGGGTCACTCTAATAATAAGATCTTTTTTACTTAGTGGCAATTATTGCCTTTGGCTTATTTGGCTCTTATTGTAATTATTTTTTATAGCAAATCCTTTGAAGATTAATTTGTAAAATAAATGGATGCTGCAAGAACTTGAACTGGTACAAAGTTCACAAGGTTTGTAGACATTCAGCCAGCATAAGGTTTTGATAGACCTAAAATGCCAGCAAAATTTGCATATTAAATTGACTCCTTTTTATCCCTTGCTGAAATGACCTTTGACCTTTCAGCCAAGGTCGCTCATATTGGAGTTCCATCAATATATTAAAACATAGTTTTCTCAGAAACCACTATAATTAGGCCAATTGAACTCAAATTTCAACTGAAGACATTTTATGCCAAAATGGTTAAAACCCTTTAAAAATATTCTTCTCCAGTCTTCAACCAGAAGGCCGATCAGACCTTGGGACTTGGTATGTAGCATTGGGGATGTGGGCCCTACCAAGATTGCACAAATGACAATCCTAGGTTGACCTTGACCTAGATTTGATTCCTAATGCATTTATGTGGGAAAAATCTTGAAATTTAACAGTTAAAGTCAAAATCATAATACTTGCAAGAAATGTTTAACCTAATGAGACAATTATGTTATATAAGTTCTAAAGGTCAAAATGAATTTTGATCTTTCATTCAAGGCCACTCATACATGCATTGTATCTTAACAGCTTTTTCTCAGAAAACACTGGGCTGATTGGAATCAAATTTCATATGAAGTATTCATTAGGTAAAACTTTATGGATATGACCCTTATTTTAGGTCAATTGACCAAAATGGCCACCACGCCCATATATGGTAAAACAATTTTTATGTTTAAATAACAGCTTACATTGACCTTGACCTAGTTTAACATTTAAGATCTTATGACCCAATATCAGGTGAGCACTTCAGGACTTCGGTGAGGTCCTCTAGTTTCCATGTTTGCATTGAGAGAGCAGATGGCTGTAAAATCAGGGCCTTTTCTGCCCATCTCTAGGGGCCGAATTTCGGCTCCATTCCCAATCAAAATAGCCACCTTTTTTCCCAAAATCATGTCTGATTTTCCCAATTAAGAATTTTTTTTTTTTTTTTTTACTTTTTTTTTTAAAGAATGAGAAACACTGACCCATATCAGAATGATACTTAAACACTAGTGCTTAAGTGGTATGCTTGGCATAATACAATCTAAAATAACTTGATTTTGAGGATATATTTTGCTACCCTTGTAATGTTCTATGTCGTTAATTTCTCCCAATTTTTGATTTTTCCCAATTGTGGACAGGGGCTTTTTCCCAAAATTGCTGGAAAAGGCCCTGAAAATGGTCTGATAGCTAGCTAGCTATAGCTTAATTACAACAAATGAGCACTACTATAGTCTGAGCTAGTACAACAATTGTTTTCTTGGAGATAAAATAAGAAAATCTTACCATTTTCATTTAAAATTTACTTGCCAATTGCTATCATAGTAAGGACTTTTTCCCATGGTGTAGCAGTTCAAATGTGTGTTTTTTGTTGATGATAATCAATAAGTATGGCTCATTGGGGTAAATGATAATGCAATAGTAATGATCTGTGGAGGGGTCAGGTTGGGGTCACTGTTGGGTCAACTTGGTAGGAAATATAGCTATAGACCAGCACCAATGTGAAATATTCAAGAGACAAGATTTTGTGACATCTAACTCTAATCTGAGAGAGGGAGGGAGTTGCCTGATTGTTTATTTAAAGTAAAGAATAAATCTGCGGATGAGAAAAAAGGATGTGAAACTGCCCAGCTTTCTGTCATATTGTCTTGATATTTGGGCCTGGATTCTGACCATATGTATTCGACGCAACCCAGTCTGATCAGCTACAGGGACTAGCTAGATTATTCAACTTGTACATGGAGCAATGACTACAAACTTTGCAGGTAGTTACAAGATAAGAAAGGTACTGACCAGACTTCATGGATGTTTGTTTGATTTGATTCTTTACGTCCCATCAACAATCTTTCAGTCAAACAGGGACGGGTCTTCCTGGGTTGAACCAGTACTAAGCTAGGATAAATGTGTCTTGCTCAAGGACCACAACGCAGTGACGCCGGTGAGGCTCGAACACGCGGCCCTTCGGTCTCGAGTCAAGCACTCTACCACTGAGCCACTGCGCTCCCTTATTTGTGCAGGCTGGTTTGCGCTTTTGTTGTTCACATGCAAAAAAAAGTCAGATTTTATCTCTTCGATGTTCCTATACACTGTAAATGCTAGGCCATTTTATAGAGAAGATGGAACTATTCAATCTATTGACAGATTGGTAATAAAATAAACTCTTGAGAGACTCAGGCTAAAAACTAACATGTTGTAACATCTGTCATAGAGACTTATATTTCCCATAATTTAATTACCAAGAGTTCAAAGGCAGGGCAGCAGGACAGAAGGAGGAGAAGGGTCAATCAGCCACTCAGGGTTCCTACTGTACTCTTGTACTGAGCGTATGGCCTTGGCTTCTTATGAACTTGAACTTGTTGCCCATGATATTGGGGCATACCAGTAATTGAAGATTCAGTTTGAGAACTAAATTGAAGTTCTTGAACTCTTCTTAAACTTGTAAAAATCCACCAAAAGATACACAAAAGTCAGCAGATCACAAGAACACTTTATGTTCAGGGAAAGGCCTTGCAATTTAGAAAAAAAATTCAAGAAAAATTTCAAAAGATTCAAGAACACCAGCGGCAAGACAGTGTTCAAGAAAAAATCTAAAAAATGTTCAAGGATATTTCATGAGCAATAGAAGAACAAACAGATGTTAACAAAGCTCTTAAAATGTACATGAGCCACGCTCGACAAGCACTGATTTCCACCTGTATGGGGTTTTGACAAGTTTACTCAGACAAGCCTCACAGTGGAGCCTCCTTTTAAGCTAAGAAACTCCAAGTGATGTTCGGTAAGTAGCCATATAAACAGTCATAGAATGTTCAAGCGACTAGCAAAGGCTCTGATCAGACTGTGCGTATGCCCAGGCTGATCTGAGGCTTTGCTTGTGGCACATACCACATTGTTGGAAATCTCGTGTTGTGGCTCACATGTATCCTGAAGCATGTTCTTGAGAAGCTCAAGCATCTTTGATCTTAAAATCCTTCATGAACTGGGAAAGAATATTGCTCACTGATTTTCAAGACTTGAACTGCTCTAAAAGAACTGACTGTTTTGTGGAAGAGCCATGTCACATGGAACCCTGAAGCATCCTGCTTGGCTACAGAGATTAGCTCGATATATTGAATTCCATAATTGCAAACTTGTATGAAGCAATTACAGTAAATATTCTAAAATTACAAAACTGGGTTGCTTGCCAGAATAGCCTAAACAAACAGTGCAGACCTAGACAAGCAGTCTGCATGATTAGGGTCTTCCCTGTTTGCTATTCAGACAAGCAATGACTTCCAGCCCTCAAAGTCAATATTTTATTTGCAAACAGAAAAATTAAGTGCATGAAATTTTAGAACACACTTAAATTGCCTTTATGCAATCATAAACTTATTTTTTGAAATCAGCAATCATAAATATGCTGCTCCAACTGCCCAGCTTTGCCTTTGTTGGACACATTCAACAAAACATGTTTAATCATGACCGCCAGCTCACTTAAATGTCACTTGTACTAAATTTTGTCTAAAATTGAAGTCTCCTTTGACAGACAAGAGGCGTTTCAAATTTCCTCACTCATGCCAATACCTGTAGGACTCTTTTCAAAATTGCTTTTTACACCCATTGTGAGATATACTTTGACCTTCTTATGAACTGCCCAACCCCCTCAGCCCTGAAAGATAACTTTGTCTTTGTCGGTTCCATTGTTCTTTGCTGCCCTTTGGTCTATCAAGTGCACCTTAGGTATGCACAGCCCCAGATAAGATGATTTTGTTCTTGTCTGGAAAATGGCAATATTTCTCTTATTTCTCAAAGCAAACATTTATTGTGGGTACCTTAGTACCCACAATAAATGTTTTCTTGGGGAAATAAGAAATGGCACTGAGATTAGCACTTTGCATATCACACTTCTGTGCTAAAATGACTGTATTCCATATTGGTTAAAAAATTTACAATACCATTTTCAGCCATGATGTAACTATTCCAAAATTTGAGGATAAAGGAAAACAGAATACACAACTTTCTGTTTTCCAAAATTTGATATGAAAACAGCGTAGATCAAGACCAACTGGCTAACCGGATCAACGCTGTTTTTCATCCCATATTAATATTGAAATTAAATTTCACTGAAAATTAAGCAGAAGTTGATATATACCATTTTTTTTGTTAGCAGCTGACTTTTGTTGTCAGCTGATCGCATTATCCAGATCCCAAGACCAATTTCAGAACACGGCTGGCCTCACGGATCTGGAGCCAAATCGTTTGACAATCTGATGTAGCATTCTTGACAGAATTTTTTGAAAATGTTAATTTTGAAAAAAGTCATGCAGACAACAACAAAAGCAAACAATTATAACCGGATTGAGCATGCAACGGAATAAGAGTTCAGCATGGGCGGATCCAGAAGAGGGAGGAGGTTGGAACCCGCTGGAAATCGATAACAAGTGGGCTATAGGTTTCCTTAGAAATACTGGTACAGACTCCCCTCGAGAAGCAAATTTGGACCCAACGGGTCCAATTGCTTCTTGAGGGGAGGTCTGTACGGCCCGGATTCCCTGACAGATTTTTTCTGGATCTATGCATGCTCTTAAGTTAGTGTGCATGCACTTAATAGGTTGGTTATGGTATGTATTCTGATATTCTTGAACTACAGGTGAAAATCTAATAGGAACAGAAAACAAAGCATTTTCCCCATTATTATATTTCTCTCTTATTATGCTTACTTTATTACTTATCTTTGAGGTATTAATTATATTTGACAATTGTTCAGATAATGAAAAGCTTTTGAACTTTCAAACTTTTACCTACCCCTTGCTCCCCTGTGAGTATATATTATTATATATCATTGACCTTAACTAACTCAATTGAGCCATTACATGAGAAAATTGTGATTAGGTGTTTGCTTAGCTACAGGGACTATAAGCTAGATGTAACCATAGGCATCACTTCCCAGGGGAGATTTTCTTAGAGAACATTTGGAACGAAAAAAATATTTATAACTTGGTGCAAGGCAGTATGTGCAAGTTGCTGCTTTCTAGCTTCATTTCTGCAACCAATGACGCCCTTGAACTCAGGTGAGTGATTAAGGGGCCATCTTAGTTGAAAAAAATGTTATCTAAAGGGCATGATCTTAGAATGCCAAAAGAAAGGCTGCTTTCCCTCACATTGGACATGTAGAACTTTTAACCTCTGGGTTCCATAGAGTTTCTCTCTCAAGCTGGGGTCTAATTACCACTTTATCTAAGCAAACATACATCACAAAAAAGTAATCCTAGATCTGAGATAATGCCTAATGATTAACTCTTTGCCTACTAGTGTCTCTGATAACCTTTGCAAATGGCTTAGACCCAGATCATGCCCAAGTCAGAATGTCGGCTGGATCCAAACTGATTGGCACTCTGATGGTATTTCTGCAAGAATTTTTCGAACAAGTTGATTTTGAAAAAAATCGGCAGATGACAAAATAGCATGAAAAATTACCCAGTAGGCAAAAAATTAAGCCATGCCATGAGAATTTTAAAGAGACAGCAAAGGCGAGGGTCAGTCTGATCACTGGCATAGACTGCATGATCAGCACCATTTTTATTTGCTGTGCAGTACATGTATATATAGTAACTACAAGAATCCATGTTATTAAGTTCTATCTTGTCGTTGTATAGCTGAGCAGTCAGGTTGGAGCCTGGTCTGTTCAGGAGGTTTTCTTTTGTTATGGTGGCTCAATGATCTACAAAAAATCAACCTCAGAGTGGCTTGAACTGCTGACCTATCTTTATGTGCTTAATGGATGACCTTATTTAACCCTGCCAATTAGGAGAATTATAGAAGTCCTTAATTGTTCAGGCAACATTTTATCTTTTTTTCCTGGACAGCAAAAATGTATTACCATTAACATTGATTGTTACAATTCATTTCAAGTTAAAACAGAGTTAAGCTTCTGTCTCTGCGAATTGTAACTAAAACAAGTTTAAAACTTTTGCAAAAAGCTTGCGTCTCAGTACTTTGTGTAGACTGGCAACAGCCGATAAGAATATGTCCTTATCCGCTACTTGAGACTGGTCATTGGAAAGGAAAAGAAAAAGATAGATTTTATTATGCATATCTTATCAATACACTACATGAAATTTTGTCAAGGGCAGATAATTCTGAAAAATCAAAGTTTCCTTCTTCATGACTTTTTATCTCAGAGCAGCGTCAGTTGGAGATGCTGTATACTATGCGGTTTTGTTGCAACAGAAAATTTCGCATAATCCGCTCAAATTTCTCTGAACATGTCCCGCTCATCCTAAGAAAAGTACCCACACTTTATGTTTCTGACCATAAACAACGAAGTATTTGGAGTGAAAAGTGGTCTTATGTATCCCACTGTTGCTGGACGTCCCCTGGCATGAACAAACCATATGCACATAGATGTTGGCATCATAGACCAACAACATATTTTATACTATCACCCATTGCTATGGCAATTTAAACTAGAGCGCACAGTCGATGGGGCGCCATCGCAAATCCCCACGCTTTAGTTTTTGACTCCCCCAGCACCCCGAAGTCCCACCACGGGGTATGACCTTGGCAACAGAATGAAATTCTGTTCAAAATGTTTTCTATCTTTTATTTGTGAGAACACTCACAAAGTTTGGTAAAAAAATCTTTGAAATTGACATGATATTTGACCTTTTGACCTCGTCCCAAGGTCACCAATTTGACCCTAGGATGAAAATGTTACTTGCATTCTGTTCTGCTCGTCATCCCCGTTGATTTGATATACTACATGACCATGTTTGAAAAAAAAATTGTTTGACCCCCTGGGTACCCCAAGTGTCCTGAAGTCCCACCCCTGGGGCATGACCCAGGGGACAGAATAAAAATCCTGTCTGATATGTTTTGTATCTTTCATTTGTGAGAACACACACAAAATTTGGTATAAAAATCTTTGAAATTGACATGGTAACGGAGGTTTAATGATATTTGACCTTTGACCTCACCCCAAGGTCACCAGTTTGATCCTAGGATGAAAATTTCACATGCATTCTGTTCTGCTCATCATCCCCGTCGATTTGATATACCACATGACCATGTTTGAAAAAAATTTGTTTTGACCACTTGGGCACCCCCAGGGCCCCAAAGTCCTACCCCTGGAGCATGACCCAGGGGACAGAATGAAAATCCCGTCTGATATGTTTTGTATCTTTCATTTGTGAGAACACACACAAAGTTTGGTATAAAAATCTTTAAAATTGACTTGTAATTAAAATTAAATGGTATTTGACCTTTTGACCCCTCCCAAGGGTCCCAGGGGGTGGGGCCAAAAAAAGTTTGACGTTGCACGCCCCATTCATGTCAGTAACTCACACACCAAATTTGGTAGAATTTCGTCCAATGGTTTAGGAGGAGATAGCATAACGGACAGACGGATGGACAGACGGACGGACGGAGGCGATTACAATATCCCCTGCGCTTTTTTAAAAAAGCGTGGGGATAATGAGTGACAGTATTCGCCATCGCTATAGCAGCGGGTGATAGTATAAAATATTAGTCGTTCTTCTATGGAAGTTTTGAATGGGAAAATATACTTGAGGTATAATATTGTATGAGTTGTCTGCTGATTAACTAAAATGATCTGAATCCAAACTGTTTGACACAAACTCTAATGGTTTCCTGAAAGAATTTTATGAAAATGTTTATTTGGCTAAAGATCAACAGATGACAACTGTTAGTCATACAATCTTCAAGGTCAGTATGCATTGTGTGCAGTGAAAATCGGTCAACAATTGATGGGCTCTGAGATATTGATGAGGGGTTGAGCTCAGATCTCAGGGTCAGTTGACAGGTCATCAGATGCATAGAGAAGTTTATTGATAATGGGGTCAGCAGACAGAAGGGGTTTAATCATATTTCACTGTCAATCTGCTTATAATATTAACCTTTACAAACAGTTTGGACTGGGCACCTTGATCAGGCTGGACAAAATGCCAGGCCTGTCCTGGATCTAAATCCCACACTGGATTTGCAGTATGTTTGCAGCGTAATTATTAGCAGTACTATCCCAGTATGAAAAAGCAGTATGATTGCAGTATATAGCAGTTCATATCAACTGCAGCATTGCAAGTTGCCTGATAAATGTTGTCTATCTCACAGCATGTGCCTTTATCAGGTCATGATGACGTTGCACTTTTTGAACAATGTTGCAAATTGCTAAATCGACACCAAAAAGTTAGTTTGAAGAGGGAATCAACTTGGTAAGCTGATAAATAGAATACCAAGTTCGCGTCTTTTGATATCAAGTTTACCAAGCTTGGCTTCGAGAATGCATGTTGAATCGCTCGGCAAGCCTCGTGATGTCATTAAACGTTCTCCAAGCCTTACCTGGTAAACTTGATATCAAAAGACACTCAACTAGTATTCTCTATATATGCTGCAACCCAGCAATAATTCTGGCTGATGACTTGCCATTGAATTCAAAGAAGCCAAAGGATTACCACAAATCCCTAATATCTGAGTTTGCCAAAAAGGTGATAAAAGCATCAAAGTTTATATTATTTGGCTTATATTGTTTCACTGTCTATAGCCATGCCCCCTACTGATTGCACAACAGTTCAAGAACTACACAAGACCATGGACTAAGTTTTGAAGTTCAAGAATGTTCTTGAAGTTCTTGAAGATGACTTTAAGAACAAATGCTTAGTTCTTGAACTTTTATGGCAGGGGATATCTCTTCCACAAATAACACCACAACTTTACTAAGCATGCATGGTCAATGATTAAAGTACTTCTGTTTCTAAAATACTTCTGTTTCATTTATCTTTCAACATCTGAATCCAGTAATGATCTCATTAAGTCTAATAGAACTGTCATCACTGTTGGCTCTGTCAATAAAATTAATGCTATTTGAAAACTAAGTCAGAATACTTTGTCTGCTAGTATTGTCTGCTAATACACCTTTGCAAACAGTTTGGATTCAGACCCTGCTGGTCAGTCTGACCTAGATGATCTGGGTCCAAATTTTGGTACATGTATTCCTGAGAGAATTTTTGAGAACTGGATCAGTGATTGATTGAGAAAAACTATCAGCATATGTCAATTCCTGGGCAGCATGCAAGGAGCTAATGGAAAAAGCCTTCTGAAGGAATAAATGATTTGTTCTACTGACCCAGTGACTGAAGATTGACCCTTGGAGCAAGGCCATACAGAACAATGGGGGAATGTAGCAAGTTAGTGAGCTGGTAGTTTTCAACAACAATAAATTGAACTTTGGGTAAACTTTGCATGCTTTTTTGTCATCTGCAGTTTATAAATTGTTTTAGAAATATTTTCCAACCAACCAACACCAACCAACCAACCGTCCAAACACAAACAAACAAACAAACAAGCAAACAAACAAACAAACAAACAAACAAACAAACAAACAAACAAACAAACAAACAAACAAACAAACAAACAAACAAACAAACAAACAAACAAACAGGAATACCATCACTGTATTTGACACCAGTTTGTTCACAAGTGGGAAATTAACCAATGTCAAATTCAAAATTGTCCAATTCCTCTCCTCAATGAAAGTGAAAAGATTTCTTTTGGTAAAGGTATAACACCTAATCAGCAATCAAATGATATATATTGAAAGAAAAAAATATAGATTAATAATATACACAAAAGTTTGGAATATTTAAATTGGAAAAGAGAATTAAATCTAAATGGCCTCAAGGCAAGAAAACCTCAGTTTTCAGGGTGTCCGACAAATTGAGACTCAAACCAGTCTTCTCAGCTACAGAGACTAGCTAAAATATTTAAATTTTGTGCGCAGCAAGTATTTAAGTTTAGATAAACAAAATTTTTGAGCGTAAAATTGAAAAAAAAAATTCTTACCCATCAGTTTTAACATATGTTTTGGGTGCTCAAATCAAAAGAACCATCTCATTGAGACGGTTCTTTTGAGTACCCACAACATATGTTTAAGTTCAGAAATAAGAAAATTATATTTTGGTACGCACTCTTAACTAAAGTGCTGGTCATAATACTAACCAGAAAGCCAATAACAAAGGTGTTGATCAGACTGGGCTGATGCACAGGCTGGTCTGCACCTTTGTTGTTTGCATACATTAAAGTCAAGTTTTCTCGCATTCCCGGTCTACAAATGTTAGGCTGATGAATCCATAGAATATCCATTGTCCAGCCTAGCTATAATTATGGCAGCCATAAAAATATGGAGTATGAACTTTTTGAGAACCTTACTGTGGATTACCATCAATCAGCATAATGCCATTAATATTAGTTCTTGAAGGCACAACTTTTTTCTTAGAATCTGAATCAGTCAGCCCCAGAGGTCATTCAGAGGTTAGTAGAACAAGGAAAGATAAAGAATATTAAGTGGCTGACACAAAAGAAAAAAAAGCTATGTGGGAGCCATGTTCAAATTAAAAAGGGCCCTTCTAGATAAAGGCTGTACTCAGATGATGAAATAAAGGTTGTTTTAATCTGGTTCAAAGACCGCTGCAAATATGTATCCATACATTATTTGCATCCACCCTATTATAAAGTCAAGAGAAGTTGTTCAAATTTTAGAACAATATGGTAATTTTAAGAATTAACCCTTTAAGCGCCAATCACTACTGCAGCAGACGACAAATTTTGTGACATCTTACCTAGTTTTCTACAAAAATAAGGTATGATATTTCATGAGAATCGTCTTCCAGCAAACCATTCTCATGAAATATCATGATGAGAATGCCAGGGATGTCCATTTTCTGTGTCAAGGGCAGTTGCTCATCATTTAAGTGAAGAGAAACTTGGTCAAGGTTATTCTCAATATTTAATGGCCCCTATTTGAAGCACATGCTGTGTGCTTTATGAGATTGCCTATTGACATTGCAGTGACCCAGGGCAGGTTGTTGGTCAGCAGCTGTCACTCATGAGGCCTTTGTTGGATGAAAGGCATCAAGGTTAACACAAAATTTGCACGGGTGATGTCCGCTGCCATTTTTTTTTCTGAAGAACTCTTTCAGGAATACTATCAGAGTGTCAAACAGTTTTGATTCAGACCTTGCCCCTGCGAAATGGTCTAGAACTGTTCTAGAATGTTCTAAAATTATTCTAGAATTTTCTAGAACTATGTTCTAGAACTGTTCTAGATATGTTCTAGAATGTTTATGGGACAGATGTAGAACGTTAAATGGGACAATTTTTTGTTCTACAATTGTTCTAGCCGAGGTCAAAAAATTTGTTCTAGAAAAGTTCCAGAAAATTCTAAAAGATTTTCCAAGAACAGTTCTAGAACAAATCAATTTTGTTCTAGAACAGTTCCAGAACAAACCTTTAGAACGTTTATGGAACAATTGTAGAACACCCCTCATAAAATGTCCCATTTAACGTTCTATAAATGTCTCGGAAGTGTTCTAGAACATCTGTAGAATGGTTCCAGAACTATTCCAGAAATGTTCTAATGGTTTGTTCTAGAACTGTTCTAGAATTAACCTTGGTTTGTTCTAGAACAGTTCCAGATCAAATCTTTAGAATGTTTATGGAACAGTTGTAGAACACCCCTCATAAATTGTCCCATTTAACGTTCTATAAATGTCTCTGAATAGTTCTAGAACATCTGTAGATTGGTTCCAGAACTATTCCAGAAACGTTCTAATGGTTTGTTCTAGAAATGTTCTAGAACTAACCTTGGTTTGTTCTAGAACTGATCTAGAACAAACCTTTAGAATTTTTCTGGAACAATTGTAGAACACCCCTAGAAATGTTCCATTTAACATTCTAAAAATGTCTCTGAATCATTCTAGAACATTTTTAGAATGGTTCCAGAACAATTCCAGAAATGTTCTAATGGTTTGTTCTAGAACTGTTCTAGAATAAACATTGGCTTTTTCTAGAACTGATCCAGAGCAAACCTTAAGAAATTTTCTGGAAAGACTGTAGAACAACTCTTCAAAAATGTCATATAAAGCATTCTATTAATGCCCCTGAATTATCTTAAAGCATTTTAGAATAGCTTGAAAACAATTTCAGGAATGTTCTAGTGGTTTGTTCTGCAACTGTTCAAAAAAAATCTGAACTTTTCTAAAACAGTTGTAGAACACCTCCCCAAAAATGTCCCATATAGGGTTTGGAAATAAGATTCCATCGAATGCTACCTTTATACATCTGGAAAACTGTTGACATTGGTTTAAAACCCCAATAAGTAATCCCCAAATGCAGGTGACACAATAAATAAATAAACATCAACTGGAGGAGTATTATTATAGGGGCCCTAAGTTGGCCTAAATGTTGTAAGTTATTGCCACCCTGTTACCCCAACCATTTCAAAACATTGTCATGCATTTGACCTTGGAAAAACAGCAACTACAGCAACAATTAACATTAATACTTAAGAAATTGTGTCTCAAGCCTACTCACTGTCCCAGACTATATAATACTGTCAAATTTGCCATCTAGAAACTGCCACAAGTGCTTTTTGGGGAGCCTTCATAATCCCTCCAATTCTGGCTGCCATGTTTTTCCCAACATCAATCTGGTTAAATTTATGGTAATGACATGCTTGTTCTAGAACTGTTCTAAAAATGTTCTAGAACATTTTTTAACTATTGTAGAACTTGCTGGTTCAGTAAATTTCAGTAAAATATTTCTCCCGAATTATCAGTGAATTGAAAAATAAATAACATTCATTGCAAAACTGTAACATTGCAGTTTTTGGAAAACTTATTGGATGTTAACTGCTCAACCTCTGATTATAGTAATTAAGCCATGATCATCTTCTCATTGTGGTAACATGCCACCCTGTATTACCCCACCCATTTCAAAATATTGTCTTGCATTTGCTAAAAAAACTTACTGTTACAAACAACAACCCCACCATTAATCAGCATTAAAAACCTTAGAGAAACTGTTTCTCAGGTCTACTCACTGTCTCAGTCAATACTACTATCATGTTTGCCATCTAGAAATTCCCAAACAAATGTTTTTGAAGAGCCTCCACATTTTCCCTCCAATTCTGGCAGCCATGTTTTTCCCATCATCCATCTGGTTATGACATGTTTCCTCTTTAAATGTTCTAAAAATGTTCTAGAACTTTTTAGAACATTTCTAGAATTTGCTGGTTCTATAAAAGTACTAAATAAGTTCTAGAACTTAATTTGAATTTTATTTTACTTATTTTGCCCTTTTTTCTTTCTTTATATACTGCTAGACCCTCGCTTGAGTATTATCGGCAAGTGTACTTTGTGCACTCCAGGTTGCAGGATGAAAGCCTACAAGTAATTTAAACCATATCTAAATTACCGTAGGGTTCTTTAACCTGCACAAGGGGTGACCTTCCCTGAAAAGGGGACATCCAGTTAACATCCCCATCCAAAGGACCAGGCCTCCAGATAAGAGTGCATATTGGAAAATATTTTCTTTATTTCTCACCCCAAAACATGTTTATGTTTTGGGTACTCAAAAGAACCGTCTTATTGCCCAACCACTGAGCTACCTGATGCTTTCTGCTCTTGAGAAGTTTCAAAAATGTTCTAGAATTGATTAGTATATTTGTAGAATTAACTAGTTCTAAAAAGTAAGACAAATGTTCTAGAACTTAATTTGAATCATTTTTTAGAAGTTTCTGTCAACTTATTTTGTTCTTGAAAAGTTCTAAAAATGTTCTAGAATATTATTAGAACATTTGTAGAACTTACAGGTTCTTGATTG